>CAUYRT010080866.1:0-19698 GCA_963574885.1 Lepilemur ruficaudatus
TCTACCCAAAAAGGTCAACTAACTAGAGAGTTTGGCAAGGTCACAGCATACAGATCAACATGCAAAAATCATCTGTAGTCCTGTAGACTACCAATGAACAATCTGAAAATTAAATTAAGAAAACAATTGCATTCATAATAACATCAAAATGAATATACTTAACAAAAGAAGTGCAAGACTTGTATACTGAAAACTGTAAAACATTGTTGAGAGAAATTAAAGAATACATAAATGATGGAGACAGATATCATTTTCATAGATTGTAGGACTCAGTATTGTGAGGATGGCAATTCTTCTCAAAATGATATATAGATTCCATACAATTCCTATCAAAATCCAAGCAGACTTTTTTTTGTAGGAATTAATAATCTGATCCTAACATTTTTATGGAAATGAATAGGACCTAAAATTGTCAAATTACTTTTCAAAAAGGAAAACAATTTGAGGGCTTACATCACCTGACTTAAAAATTTACTTTTGGTATTCACACGGGATAAACCTGTAGAACAATGGAAAAAGCCACATGTTGATATTGAATTGATTTGTTCCAAACATGTCGCAGCATTTCAATCAGGAAAGGAGAGCCTTTCCGATAAATGTTGCTTTCAGCAATTGTTTCACAATCAGCTAACTATATGTGTGCACCACCTACCCACCCCAAAAAAGTTTTTAGATACTTCCTTCCCCAAAGATGAAATTAACACAAAATGGATCATAGCATGAAACGTAAAAGCTAAAATTATAAATCTTATATGAAGAAGCTAAGAGAAAATCTTGGTGACCTTGAGTAGGCAAAAATTTCTTAGGTATGATATTGAAAGTATCCATAAAAGAAAAATTGATAAATTAATCCTCATCAAAATTAAAAACTTTTGCTCTTCAAAAGATACCACTAGAAAAGGAAGAACAAGCCAAAGACTGGGAGAAATATTTGCACATTATATGTTTGATAAAGGACTCCAGCATATACGAAGAACTCATATAACTCCATAAGAAGAGGACAAAAAATTCATTAAAAGTGGGCCAAAGATTATGATAAACCAAAGAAAGCATAGGATTGGCTAAGAAGCAAATGAAAAGATGTTTAACATCATTAGTCGCTAAGGAAAAACAATTTAAAACCAAAATGAGAAACTACACACCACTAGAATGGCTAAAATTTAAAAATCTGTCAATACCAAATGTTGGTGAGGATGTGGAGGAATTCTCTTATATTGTTAGTGGGAATGTAAAATGATACAGCCACTATGGAAAACAGGCAGGTAGTTTCTTCAAAAGTTATGTAAACATTTCCCATTCAACCCAGAGATTCCACTTCTAGGTAGAGCTACTCAGCAATAAAAAGGAATGAACCACCGACATATGCAACAACACGGATAAAACTCAAAAACATTATGTTAACTCTAAGAAACTAGCCACAGGTCACATAATAGATGATTTAATTCTAGTCTTTCTAGAAAAGACAAACGTGTAGAGAAAGAAAACAGGAGCTAGGGGTGAGACTGGGGATTGCTTGCAGACTGCACATGCGAACTTTTTGGCGTGATGGAAGTGTTCCAAAACTGGATTGTGAAGATGGTTGTGGAATTGTGACAAATTTACTAGAAATTTTTGAATTTTGCATTCAAAATGAAAAATTGTATGGTATGTAAATTATAACTTAAAGCTTTAAAAAATAAATTGGGAGGATGGATGGATGGAAAATGGATAGATTTGTGATAAATTGAGTACAAGAAAATATTAATAAGAGTCTATGTGGTAGATTTAAGGGTATTTAAAATAAAATTCTTTTTAAAAGAGAAAAATATAAGAAGACTCTTTTACAACTCAATTCTTATGTCTTCTTTTTTCTCCTTGAATTTATATTTTTCATTTCACTTCCATTACAATAGTTACATTGATGTAATACTTTTTTAACTGAACAGTTTTCACTGAATACCACATTTCTTTGAAATAAAAATTTACATGTGCATTTTCAATTTTAAATTAACTGTGATCATAAGGCTTTAAATATTTACAATGTTTCTGGATTTCATTATGAATGAAAAATAAATATATTTATTATAAATGCATTATTGAGACAACACAATTATGGTTAAGAACGCACACTCTGGCATCAGACTGCCTCCATTTGAAACCCAGCTCTGCCCAGCTGTGTAACCTTAGGCAACTTTCTTCATCTCTCTGTGCAGCCATTGTCTCAACTATAAAATGGGGTAAAAATAATATCTAGTCATAGAGATATTAAAGGAGTTCAATGAATTAAAATATGTATGACAGTTAGGACCCATAGTAAGTACCATATATGTTTGCTATGATTTTCATATTGATACTTGTCATATGGAGAAGGCAAAATTTTATTAGAAATGTATGATGAGTATCAGTTCTTGCTAGAATGGGCTCAGCATTAGTGCTACCTGTATTTTCCATTGTAACATTGCACAGAGAAACATTTTTTTTTTTTACATAAATAAGTAGCTGGGAATGGAAGAAGGTTTTTTTTTTTTCCTTAATGTATAACAAAATCACTCAATTTGAGTTACATGCCAAAGAAAAAAATTGCTCACCAGTTTTTCATCATTTATTTTTAATGATTCTTCACGGGATAACCTGGTTCAATTACTGAAAGCAGGGATTTAGAGACCACCTGACTTGCAAAATTCTTTCCAGTCATTTTCCTTTATAACTACAGCACCAATTTTTGGGTTATACCCCTGTTTGGTGCCTTAAGAGGTTTTTTTTTTTTTTTTTTACCCTCCAGGACAGTGGACCTTTGTAATATTCTGGGAGAAGGAAAGACTTGCCTTCCTTTTATAAAATGGTAGAAATAGCTATTGGGAAAGAGAAATGGTGGGATACTTGGCCCGCTGCCCTCCTCGCCTTCTTCAGCAAATCATCTTAAGGAAACGATACATGTGGGAGGTCTGTGAGTGGCCTGGGTGCAGGGGCTTCGGCTTAAAGAGCTGGTTCTTTTCTGCCAGGCGTTTGAACCAAGTTGAGTTCTCTATTCTTGTTCCTGTAGGGTAGGCGCACTCAGAGAGGGCCTCCTAGCAAACAAGAAGAAATGAGTTTGGAAAGATAATAATTGTTATTATGGCTGAGCGTATATTATGGGCTAAAATTTGTCTTCAGGGGTTAACCTGTTTGGACATTTTTACATAAAAAGTAGCTTCCAAACACAACGTGGTAGCCTTAGCGTGTTTTTGCTGTAAAATGAATGATCGGAACGTGGCATTCATTTTTAGGATTCTCGTCTAGGTAATGTTTGCTTGTTTCTCAGGGAGGGCTGTAATACATTTGTGAGTAGAGGAGCCTCATGAACAGAGTAAATGAGAGGAGCCTGCACATACAGGGCCACTTTGTGAAGTGGCTTCGGGAGCGTTTTGCCAAGTGCATGCAGAAATCCAACAGTTTCTTTTCATGCCCTGCTCTGGACCCCAAATCTCTGCGTATTTCCCACATGTGCTGCAACTACTTCATTAGCCTCCCTCATTACAGCCGTGTTATAAATATACTGTTAGGTGCAGCTTATAGCTCGGGTTAAAGAAAAATCACCAATATCCTAGCTCCATGCGTTTAATTTATTGGCATTAGAACTTACAAGACAATGCAGAACATTTCAGTGGGTTTGAGGGAATGGAAAAGCAACATTTTGAACTGAAAAAAACAGAAATCTCTTTACCTTGAATGTTCCTTTATTTTCCCCCTCCAAATCATCACATTAAACTAGTTCCTGCATACTTTCCCTTCCTACCTTGTAAAATATTTAACTTTTATATTTCCTACTCCGAAAATAGTCTCCGAGGGTTCAGGGAGTTTTTCCAAGGACATTTGAGGTCCAGGTTGATGACAAACGTTGAGCATCAGCATCATTTGGTTTCTCAGTCACATGGCTCCTGAAATAGGAGTGTGGTTCTAATGGCTGCAGAGAAAGAGCAGCCCACAGATTACTTGGCGTGCACAGGGAGCTCTAGCAGCCAGATGACTTACAAGGGATCTTCTGTGTCCTACCTAACAGGACGAAAGATTTTCTGCAGACCCTGGCAAGGTGGTGCAGGCTGCATTTGGAGTAGCTCAGTCTGGAGGTCAGTAAGCATAGACAGCTGCTGATTAAAGAACAGTGTTCAGTAGAATCAATGGGAACAGAAATTGACTATAAACGGTCTGCTTCTTTGAGGAAGGAGAAGTATGCTTATGTGGGCTGGACCAGTGAGGGGTCTGTCCTGTTTGGTGCAAAGTTGTCCAAACAATCTGTTTTGGGCTGATTATATCCAACTGTTGATCCTTCTCCTAGCAAATGAACCATTTCATACTTGTTCAAGATAACTTGCCTCCTGCTGTGAGCATCTATCTTTCTGTGCATAATTTTCTTCACATATATTTTCATATGATGATGAAGGATTTGGATAGAATTTTAGGCTTTCCATTGTGTCTTGTGGACATTGTGTCAGATATAATAGCAACCCCAAGAAACCTATCATACAGGTTGGCATCAATAAACATTGAGTTATTTTTTAAAAATGGACACTAAAGACATTGTTACGTTTTAAAGCAAAGTTTGTAAAGCAGATACAGAGCTGCAAGAAAGTCATCCAGTCATGATTGGTTCCATTGCCATCTGGAAGTTGACGTCTGGAAAAATGAATAAACAGGTTCAGCCCAGGGGAGAGGAGTGTGGTTTCTCTGATTTCTTTTCTGTATTTTGCCTCTTTCTTTTCAACATCTGTGAAATCCCCCCAACCCTTTAGAACTTTTGTTTTTGACATATTCTATTTTAAGAGTATTTTAAAAGATGGTAGTTATACATGGAAACACATTCTGTTTTTATTCAACTCTTTTTAAAAATTTTTTTTAATTTTAATTTAATTTTATTTATTTCAGCATGTTATGGGGGTACAAATGTTTAGGTTACATATATTTCCTTTGCCCCAACCGAGTCAGAGCATCAAGGGTGTACTCAACTCTTTTTAATGTGGACATATTTTCTCATTCTCCTTTCCGCTCTTTCCTGCATTGTTTTTGTGCTGAGTATTGGCCTAAATATTTTACATGGATTCTCTTATTTAATGTTTACATGACCTTATGAGGTTATTTTATAATTGTTATTATTTCTCCCACTTTACAGAGGTGAAAACAGGCTCTGAAGGGTTAAATGTGTAGATCTAAAGTTGCTCATTTAGGAAAGGATTCAGACTCGTTTGAATCGAGGCATTTGGCTCCGTGAAATATAGTCATATGTTCTTAAAACCACTCTATAAAATGTTATCCCTAAACTTGGACACTTGTCTCTGAATTTGAAACACCGCACTTGTGGTTTCTCTTTATAGATAGAATAGAAATTGATATTATTTGTTATATTTTGTGAAAAGAAAAGCAGTGATTTCTTCTCTTCCTCATTGTGCCATTCCACACTTGTTCAGTACCCTTTCCTGTTGATTTTTCTCCTACTTCTAGAATTGGTCTGGAGGAACATGCACGTGGCAGAAATAGCACTTTATGTCATTACCCTGTTGACACGAGACATAAAATAGCTCACTGTACTTAGATAAAAACTAAGGTAACATTTTTTGATTTTGTTCCCATTTGAGATACTGATTTGATTTGCAAAGGTTCTAAACATTTTGAATGTGTCTTTTTTTTGGGGGGGGGATAGGGTCTTGCTCTGTCACCCAGGCTGGTGTGCAGTAGCCCAATCATAGCTCACTGCAGCCTCAAACTCCTGGACTCAAGCCATCCTCCCACCTCAGACTCCTGAATAGCTGGGACTACAGGCGTGTTACCACCATGCCCAGCTATTTTTTTTTTTTTTTTTGTATAAATGAGGTCTCTCTTTGTCACCCTAGCTGGTCTTAAACTCCTGGCCTCAAGTGATCCTCCCACCTTGGCCTCCCAAAGTGTTGGGATTACAGGTGTGAATCTTTTTTATAGATTATTTCTCCTTTTATATGTCTCCCCAGAAAACAAGGTTTAGGAGAATATATTCTGGATTTATGTTTGGATTCCTGTGGGGTTTTTTCTTGGGAATTTATTGAACAAATTGAAGTTTTTCAGAGGACCTGCTACTCTGGGTATGTTGTAGTTCTGATTGGAAGAATGTAACTTCCCCAACTGCATGTTATGCCATCTATCTGTAGGATTGTGAGAAAACACTTTTAGGACAGGATCCTCATCATGGCATCCATGGGCCTTAAAGGGTCTCATTGGAATTGTCTGCAACATTTGTTTGTTTATCAAAGTTCCAGGGAGTCTCTGAATGTTAAGAGCACTGTTTTGGATGATCTCCAAAGTTACCTCCAATCAAATTGTTTATTTTATGATTGTCATTGATTATGATTAGTAGTTTCTCTCTCTGTGTTTCATGTGGATTTATTTAGTAAATTGCATTAGGTTTGTTGGGAGCTTCCTCTTGCAATATTTCCTCCCCACTTAGCTGTATTTATTCCTTCACTCACTCATTTATTAAATCCACCCTGTGCCAAAGCAAAACCATGTCCCCTCAAACTAAGTAAGATCACCCAATTATAAACTCATTATGGTGTTCTGTGGTTCTCCATGGTAATTTCATCACTCTTTGCAAATTATGTATTTGTGTAATGTCTCCCTTACTGGACTGAAAACTGCAGGAGGCCAGGGTCCCACAGTGTTGAGCACACTACCTGACACATAATAGGATCCCTAAACATGGTTGTTGAGTGGATATATCTCTGGGTTCTCTTACAGTGCCTGGTGTCTAACTGAGGCTTGTTTTATATCTGTTGTAAACAAGTACAATAGTGTCACCATAGATTCAAGGACTGTGGGGACAGAACATAGAATAGAAATACAACACAATCCCTACCCTTGGGAGTTTACAGTTTCATAGAGGAAAAAGGAGTATCAAACCCACACTTCTCAGGGAAGTACTGTGGGAGGTGAAGAAGGAGGGGCCACAGGAAAGGAAGACTTCTCAGTGGAGAGGGGACTTGGGGGAGAATTTGTGTGGAGAGAGCATCTCAAGGTCAGCTGAAGAGCAAGGCCAGCAAGAAAGGAGAGGAAGACCCCATGCTGCAGAGACCAATCCAAGGACTGCATCAGAGTCTGTGAGATTTTTCCCAGTTGCAGTGTTGCCTTCCACTGCCTCTCCCCTTGGGCACTAAAAACAAGTGCCTGGCCTAATGTCAGTGGGTGAAGGGCTGGAGCTAGGGAGCCTGGCCCTAGGGAGCTGTTGGAAATTTGCAATGGGGAAAAGTTTTTCAAAAGGGAGGAAGGGCAGTGCTGGGAGCAGTAGCAGAGCTCTGAAACATGGCCTGGGAGCATAAAGATGCTGGAGAGCAGAAGAGGCTGAGATGTGTATGGGGGCACAAGGGTGAGATGCCAAGAGGAATCACCTCATGGCAGTGAAGCACACCCTGTTCTAAGAGACAGAATACCCATGAGCCCAGCAGCATCTGTGCCTCCCATGGACCTCGTGCTGAAAACGGGGATGGTTGGGGCAGAAATGGAGCCAAAGAAGGAGCATCAGCAGGCCCGTTGCAGCAGAGGGTCCTTTAGGTTTGGAGGGATGTGCATGAGTAGCCGACCCTGCAGCACGGTTCTAAATCCAAGATGTCCCCACGTCATCCGAAGCAGCCACTTTGTATCTATTTCAGGATCTATTGTATCTATTTAGCCTTCTGCTCAGTAACTGTTTCCCCTAATCCCCCACCACATCGGCATCACAGACCCCAGATGTAACTGCTTTATCCTCTCAAGAATCCAACAATAGGAAGAGAATAACCTTCATCCACCACTACTCCCAATCACACGCTTTCCTCAAATAAGAAAGTCCGCTTTTTCCTCTCCTCATTGCTCCTCCCCCACGTCAAAAATCATATATAAAGCTTGTGCTTTAGGCTTTGATTTTTATCACTCTTTTTTGTCACAATTTAAAAAACAAAACAGCAAGTATAACAAAACAAACATCAACTTAAAAAAAAGAAGAGAGAAAGAGAGAAAGACTTTGTAGACTGAGAAACCACAGCACAGGAAGTAAAGTTTACTAAAAATACCCTCAGAGAGTGTCATCAATAGTGTCAACGATAAAATTCTGGGAACTAGGAAACTGACTCTAGTCATTCATTTTGAACAAAAATCATTATTTTTATGGATGACTGTTCCCTAGTGGTTGACGATTCCTGGAGCCAGTGTTCCAAAAGAAAGCATCTGTTTTAAAGCCTGTTAAAGTGCTTCCAGAATCACTTCCTCGCGTTCCCACATTTCAGTGAAGAAGCCAAAATGTGGCTAAAAGTAATTACTTCAGACTAAGCCCTGATGCTAATAGTGCTACCTCATTAGCATTGTGGCTCAGAGAGGAACCAGAGTATATTTTTAATGGGTTTAGAATGGTGATAAAATTAAAGTGAAATTGTTGGGCAGAAGGAATATGTAATCCTATTATACTAATGTCTCAACATAAAGGGAATAGTGATGAGGATTGTATTACTTTTGCTTTTGTCTCTGCCGTTAGCGTTCCTGGCTGCTCTAGCTCTTGCCCTTTGGGAAATGCCCACCTCTCCCACCTGAGCGGTTCCCTTGTCTCCATGGCGCTCTTCCTGAGCACAGCACGTGTCTTCATCTGAAAGCTGGTGGCGTTGTTTGGGCGCCATGAACTCAGTTGTGTATTTCATTTTACGTCCTCTCTAACTCCCTCTGTGGCAGTGCCATACACAAACAGCCTTAATAGGTTGGTTTTATTTCTAGAACGTGTAGAATGAGGCTATGTGGAGGACATGTGCTACATTCAATTTGGTTCAACAATCATTTTTTGAGGAATTACTGCATATAGAACATGTTATTGACACTTAATAGCTATGCAAATACATCAGACTTCCCAGGATCCTACCCTGATGCATAAAATCATCTTTATAAACATAATATAAACTCTTTCTAATGAGAACACCATGAATAAAGGAAGGCTTGAGAGACATAAGATCATTCATCCATCCATCCAACCATGTAAAAACAATTAAGTGCTGGTGGCAGGTGTTGAGACACAGAAATAAAAAATGTCGTAGGTGGAGTTCCTGCCCTCACGGAGATCCCTACTTCTTTAAACATAAGAGACAGACATGGGATTAGAACCAAATCGTGAAGGACTGCGTATGCCATAGTAAGGCATTTGAATTTTATTCCAAATTCAATGGGGAAATATTGAGGATGTTAAATGAGGAAGTAACGAGAATGATGTATGCTTCAGAAAGATCTTTCTGGAAGCACAATGGGAGATAATAGTGGACTAGAGATGTACCAAAGCAAGTTTAGATATAGGGAGACCAGAAAAAAGACCACTAGATATTCAAGAGAATCTTTCCAAACAGAGTTCTAAGAACAGGGATATCGACCAATAATGGAGGAACAGGAAATATCTCTAGCTGAATTCGTACCAGCTTAAAACCCTTTTTTAAGCCACTTTAATCCAAAATGGATTAAAACAACAAGAACTTAATGGCTTTTTAAAAATTAATTAATTAATTAATTTTTATTTATTTATTTTTTTATTTCAGCATATTATGGGGTACAAATGTTAAGGTTATGTACATTGCCCTTGCCCCCCTCCCCCCTCCTAATGGCTTTTGAAAAAGAATTAATTTTGGTTATAATTTTATTCGTCATGTTTAACTTAGGTGCAATGAGAAGTTTTATTTATCTAAATTGTTCAATTAAGCATGCAACCTTTCAAAATAAAATGGCATTCAAAGGTTTTCACTGAAAATATTTTATGATTTAATAAAACTTTTTTTCTCACACATGGGATTTTATTTATTAATAAGACATACCAAGAGTTTAAGTTTCCTTCATCTTGACTGTGTTCTCTTCCAAGAGTTGAAGTATCCATTTTCACATTTAAAAAAAGATGTAAAAAGCAACTTACAAAATTCAATGAAGGGAATAAAATCTTGTTGAGACATGTGAAAGGAAGAATTTCACGAGTGAAGATTCTTTGGTTGACATACCAGAGAAATTCAAGGATCTTGCTCTGTGCAGCTGCCCTACTGTGAAATTCATTAAAAGAAAATAATTCCCTAATCCAGATCTGTTTCCTTCATCTCCTCCAATTACTGCATTGGAACAAATAGGACATTCCTAGGTTGAGCATCTTGTGGGGTCCAAAGTTAAAGATTCCACTTGTGCATATAAACTCAGCTTGTCCTCTCCCAGCCTTGATGGTAGATTTATAAGCCCACCTATCAAAAAGTCAAAATTCTGTTGCCTGCTAGTCCTAATAAAGCAGCAGGGGTTTCCCAAAAGGAATGCTAATACTGACAAGCCTAATTGTTCACAGCTGGAGAGTGTAGGCTTGGTTCCTGTCATGATATTTTAACCCTCTCCTGCCCCATTTCCCTCTGGACTTTACAGATAGCAGTTGGGCTCCAAGGATCCATAAGAGAGATGTTCTGGTTTTCATGACAGTGAAGATCTGTTCCTCCACTGGGAAGACTGAGATGTTGATACGGATTTGATATTTACAGTCAGTGCAGATGGTTAATATCACACTTCTGCAGAGAGAGTCAGTGCAGAAGTGTTTTTTGGTGGGGAGGGGGTCAAACAATTGAAATATTGGAGCAGCTACAGAAGAAAAGTTTCTCCCTGGTGTTCCTATGAAACTTTTTTTTAAACAAAATATGATAATAAAGAGAGAGTTTATTTAAAAATGTCTCCAGAACAAATATAATGTAAGTCATTTGTAGAGACCAAATCTCTTAGAAATATTATAGAAGTCCTCACAATCCGTTCTAATGGTCATGTATAAATACTTCCTGGACATCTGTTGTAGGAGGACACCATAGTGGACACTGGTAACAGGAAGAGAGGCTTGCATAGAATCCAGGGAGGCAGGACATGTTCATTTGAAGGTAAAGGATATACCAGGGGAGATGTTATGCCAAATACTAAAAGAGTAGGAGGAAAGAGGGGAACCCATAGTAGAATCAGAGAGAATGATCAATGAGATGTACATGAAAAGGTCTGCAAAGCAAAGAGTGAGAATTTCAGGAAGAAGAGGGTGATCAACAGTATAGATTATTATAGCAAAGTTAATGAGACTAAAGACTCAAAATAAGGTATTAATAATTGCACTTAGCTATTTGGAGGTCATCAGTGACAAACATGTAGTTTTAGTTGGATGGGGATGATGAATGAGAAGACATAGACACAGCCTGAAGTAGGACGAACTCAAGAGTATAGTTGCTGTGGGTAACAAAATATTAGAAAATTGAATATATATATAAAGATAATACATCACCACGATCTAGTGGTGTATATCTCAATAGCACAAGTTCATTGGTCAACACACACATACACACACACAGACACACATACACACACAATACATAAATAGTCAGTTTATCTATTAATGTAATTAACCATATTAACATGATCAGATTTAAAAATAAAGAAAGTACACATATAATCATTTCAATAGATGCAGAAAAACATTTGGCAAAATGCTCCATCCATTCATGATTTAAATAAAAACAAAAAACAAAAACTTTTCAAATCTACAACTATTATCTAACTTAGTGGGGAAAGCCTGAACAAAACTGGCAACAGACATAAATGATTGTTCTCACCATTTGTATTCAACATTGTGCTGGAGGGCTTAGAAAGTGTTGTAAGGCAAGAAAAAAATGCATACAAGTTAGAAAGGAAGAAGTAAAACTGGATTTACTCACCGACAACATGATCACGAATTTAGACATTCTAAAAGACTATATAAGAAAGCTACTACAATTAACAAGCAGAATTACAAAGGTAATAGGATGCAAAGTTAGTACGCAAAGACCATAGTATTTTCATATATTAGCAATGAGCAACTGGAAAATGAAATTAAAAGAATATCGTATACAGTAGCCAAAACCATGAAGTACTTATGAATAATTTTATCAAAATATGTACTAGACCTGTACACTGAAAATTACTGAACACTGCTGAGAGGAATCAACAAAGACAAAATAAATAGAAAGCCTTTTACCATGTTGTGTTCATGATTCAAAACATTCAATAAGGTTAAGATGTTGATTCACTTCAAATTGGTCTGAAGAGTCAACATCATTCTAATCAAAATCCCAGCAGGCTTGTTTACAAAAATCTCTTTTTAAATTTTAAAATGTCAGTTTTGGGAATGTAAAGAACTTTGCATAGCAAAAACAATTTTAATGAGAAGAAAAAGCTGGAGAAGTTATGTCTTGTGATTTTAAAACTTACTGTAAAGATATGATAACCAATATAGTGTGATTTTGGCGTAAAACAGACATATAGAGCAACATAGCATAGAGGGTAATTCCATATCAAACGGATAGATTTGTCAACAAATGGTGTTGGTAGAATTGGATATCCTAATACAGAATAAAAACCATCGTCAATCCTTCCCTCACTCCATACTCAGAAATTAATTCTAAATGGAGTGTAGACAAAAATGTAAAGGTAAAATCTACAAAACTTTTAGAAGTAACAAAAAACCTTGGGGTTGGCAAAGATTTCTTAGACAGGACAAAGCACTGACTACAAAAGGAAAAACTGATAAATTGTTCTTCAAAGTATAAAGCATCAAGAAAATAAAATTGAAAAGACAAACTTCAAACTGGAAAAAAATATTCACAGTGCATGCATCTGGCATGGAATTTGTATTCAGAATATCTAAAGACAGTTTACTACACAATAAGAAGTCAAATAATAAGAAGCCTTTGAATAGGCATTGCACAAAACTAGATCTGTTAATGGTAAATAAGCACATAAAAGATGCTTGACATCATGAGTTGTAAAGGAAATATGAATTAAAACCTCACTATGAGCACAATTCATCTACCGGGATGGTCAAAACTAAAGACAATACTAAGACTAAGGATGTGAGGCAGCTGGAACTCTCACATATTTCTGGTAAAGTGTAAAATAGCACAACGATTTGAAAAATAATCTGTAGTTTTTAATAAAGTTAAGCGTACACTTAGGGTTGGGCTCAGCGTTGCCACATCCTGCATATCTACCCAAGAGAAATGAAAACATACGTCCACAAAAAGGTTTGTACGTGAATGTTTATAGGAGATTTATTCATAATAGCTCAAATGAAGACAATTCAAATGTCTATCAACAGGTGAATATATAAACAAACTGTGCCATATTCATGTAACTGAATACTACTCAGCAATCAAAAGCTACAAATTACCGATCTTCACAACAACATGGATTAATCCTAAAAACAACGTTGAGTAAAAGAAGCCAGACCCCAAAAAGCATGCGCTGTACCAATGTCTAGAGCAGCCAAACCTAATCTACAGTGACAGAAAGCAGATCAGTGGTTGCTCATGCAGGGGGAGGTGGGGAATGTCTGCATAAGGACACAGGGGAACTTTCGAGGGAGCTGAAAATGTATACATCTGTCAAAACTGATCTAAATGTATACTTACAGTGTGTGTATTTTATTTCACGTAAATTATACCCAACTAAGATGGTTCAAGAAGTAAAAAATCATGACATATAAGCAAATTTTATGGTTTTATTTTGTTTTGTCTTTTTATTTAGGATCAGTATTGTAAGTATTACAGCTCTATGTCCTGTATAGTTAGAAATGGTGTAATTAAAAATTTGCGGTAAAATCCTTTTAGTCTATGGCGTGAGCTATATTTGAATTCAGCTCTTAAAGTATGAACCTCCACTATAAGTAACCAAGTAGCGTTTCAGTCCACTGAATAAAATCTTTAAAATCTATTAGATTGTACATTTTAGTATATTCTGCATAGGCTTAGAAGTTATTAAACTCTTATTCTTCCCATCTTGTCTTTCTCTTCTTGTTATTTTAATAAAACGTAAAAAATGTTACGTTGGTTGATTTCAATCTGATGAAAGAATTTTTCTGACAGCCAGAGAAATCAGTGTGGATGGGAAAATTCTAGTTCTCCTGTTTTTCAGAATGAAAGAGCTAAAACCAGTTAGTGTTATTTTCCACTAGAGAAACACTTGCTTTTGGTTAAACTTTAAACTTCTTATGTACAATGGATGAGTTATGGGTCCAAGAGACATGTTCAGATGTTCATCCATAACACAAGATGAGGAAGATGTTGTTTTCTTTGAATTTTTGGTTAGCCCTCATTGGTTTTGTTTGTTTGTTTGTTTATTTGCATTGTACCAACTTGTTGGTGGATGGCAGTTTACTCTCATATTTGTAAACCTCTAGAATCTGGAACATTACAGTGAAAATTTTCCAGAGGAACTTGATTTGGGCTTGAGTTCAGGTTTAGGCCAAAAAGTATATCTTTATTTTTTTTTTTATTTTCAAATTATTTTTATTTGTGTAAATTTACAGGGTATATGAGAAATTTTCTTACGTGTATATAATGTGTAGTGATCAAGTTGGGGTGTTCAGGGCGGCCATCACCTGAGTGCAATACATTTTTGCTAAGTATAGTCATCCCTTGCATCCCTGGTATAAATCTCACCTGATGGTGTATTATCTTTTTGCTGTGCTGTTGGATTTCATTTGCTAGTATTTTGTTGAGGATTTTTGCATCTATGCTCATCAGGGAAACTGGCCTGTAGTGTTGTTGTTTTTGTTGTGTCCTTTTCTGATTTTTGTATCTGGTTTTGTAATTCTGTCCTCATAGAATGAGATAAGGAGAATTCCTTCTTCTTCAACTTTTTGGGATAGTTTCATATTTCCTTGCTTTTTCAAGTTTCCTGTGTCCTTATGTTGATATCTGTGCATCTGGTGTAATAGTCACTTCTTCCTATTTTTGAATTTACTTTTGTAGGGGAGGACTTTTTCGGGAAGATGTATCTATGGTGTTGGCTGGGTCGGGCACTTTGGCTTTGATTCTGGGTGTGCAAAGTAGTGTATCCTTGGTATGATTTATTTGGCTGTAAACAGCATTAATGGTATCTGTGATTTCCTCTGTGGGTTAGGGTGTGGTTATTATTGGAGGCTATGGTGAAGTTGTGTTGGGGACTAGGATGTCAGGTGGGCCAGTCTTCAGGCCCAAGTGGTGGCAGTGGTGGACTGAGCAAGCCTATCTTTGTGCCCAGGGAGGTGCATACTGGCACTGGTGTTGGTGATTATTGGGAAGTAGATTCTTGGGCCTCCACATGGCTTGCTTGGATGCCAGTGGTGGCAGAGGTGGACCAGGCAGGTAGGTGGGTTCCTGGACCCCCTGGGCAGCCAGCATGGCATAGGTGATGGGAGTAGCAATGGTGCAGTGATTCTCTGGGTCCCTAGTGGGTGTGTGCTCATGTTGGCAGTGGCTGCAATGGGCTGCATGGGCCGGGCTCCAGGCTTGTACCCCCAGCTTATGTGCTCTGTCTTGGAGTGGCAGTGAATTTAGCTTGAGCGGGTTTGTGCTCAGGTCCCCAGTGGTGAGAGTATGGGCACCAGCTGTGGTGGGCAGGGGTGGTGATCCTCATGCCTAAGGCGGAATGCTGAGGTGAGGGGCAGTAGCTGCCTCTGGAGAGGGTGGGGCCTCCCTCAGTGGTCACAGGTGGGCCTGTAGGTGGGGAATATGTGTCCCCCTTCACACCCCAGTCCCAACAGGGACAACACTCCGCTCTGGGGGCAGGAGCCCATACCCAGCTTCCGACCAAGTCCCAGCTGGCAGCTCGCTGCTCCACTCAGATCACCGTCGCAGGTCCCCGCAGTGCTCATTCCCGGCACCCTCAGCTGCAGCCCAGCCCTCGCTCACTTCCTAGCCCGGGCTATGGAAGCTCTTGGTCCCACTCCCCTGTCCCAGCAGCAACAGCCCACTTTTTTGTAATGCCCCAGTCCCCCGCTGCTGGGTCCCAGGACAGTGTGGTTTTTCAGAGGCTAGTTTGGAAATAACACCTTACTGTAGCCCCTTAGGTCTCAGACAGGGTGTGGGACTTAGCCAGGCTCCCTCCCTGGAGCAGTTCTGTCCCCTGGTCTCCCAGCAGCAACGTATTTTAGTTTCAGGGGCGGGGACGGTCCAGGGGTTCTCCCACGATCAGGATTGCAATTCCACCAGGATGTGTGCGGCTACAAGCCTCTCACTCACGCCTTCCCCATGGTGGGAAGTCACTCCTGGTTCCCAGCTGATCCTGACCAAGGAGGCTGCCTCTCCTCCTCCTCTTCCCTGCTTTTGGTGTCCCCTGTCACCTTTCTGTTGAATTCCAGTGTTCTCTCTTGGATAATGTACTCAAAGTGTGACTACTCTATTCTGGCTCCTCTAAGTGGAGGAGGCAGGCACGAGATGCTTCTAGTCAACCATCTTGAACTCCCCTCCAAAAAGTGTATCTTAAAAAAAAATTAAATATGACCATGATACGAGCCATATTTTTAGAAGATAGGGTATAACTGGAATTTTTCTCTCACAAATTCAATTTGCTGAATTAAATGGGTGCTGTGCAAAGCCCTGTGCTGGGCTGGCAGGGGAAATGCAGATGAGAAAGGCACTTTCCCTATGTACTTAGAGAAACCCAGTGAATTCCTTCATCTGAGCATTAATTTACACATGAGTTGGTGATTGGAAATATAGAGCCAGTATGATACTATGTCAGTGAGAAAATGAAACTGGCTGCAAATAAAATGGAAATATTAGATTAACAAGTCTCTGTGAAGGTCATTAGCAAAATGAAATTGTCTAGACTTTAATGTTAAATAATAGTAGTCAGGGCACTGGTGTGTGAATTAGAATGAGGGGCAGGCATGAGGCTCGGTGGGCCCATGAGTTGGTGCGCAGAGAGTACCTTTGTGTTATACATTAGTGTGAAGACTTCCCTTCCCCAGGACAGACACAGTCCCCATCTGGGGCACATGGGTTGTGTGTCTGCTCCATTTGTCACCTCGGTTGGGCTTCCTTGTATTACCACACCGTAGTGGTCTGACCTCAGTGTGGAAGTTGGATTAACTAGGAGAAATGTTTTCTTTTTTGTTGTTGTTTTTTTTTTTTTGTTTTGAGACAGAGTCACTCTGTTGCCCAGGCTAGAGTGCCGTGGCATCAGCCTAGCTCACAGCAACCTCAAATTCCTGGGCTTGAGCAATCCTTCTGCCTCAGCCTCCCGAGTAGCTGGGACTACAGGCATGCACCACCCTGCCCAGCTAATTTTTTCTATATATTTTTAGTTGACCAATTAATTTGTTTCTATTTTCAGTAGAGATGGGGTCTCGCTCTTGCTCAGGCTGGCTTCGAACTCTTGACCTTGAGTGATTCTCCCACCTCGGCCTCCCAGAGTGCTAGGATTATAGGCGTGAGCCACCGGGCCTGGCCTAACTAGGAGAATGTTGAAAGCCAAATTAAGTCCCAGGAAGGAAGAGATTGACAGATATTAGAGGGATTATCCTATTTCTATACTTATCCAAGTTGGATTCCTTCACACCTGGGCTGTGGGAGGCCACTGTTTCCTATTTGTGTGTGGCCCCAGAAGGCACAGACCATAGGAGATCTAGTAAGTGTGGTAGAGCCAAGGTAACTATACTAATAATGGCTACTTTGGATGCATTTATGAGCTGAGCCCTGTGTTGAGCCACTTACATGCATCGTCTCATTTAATTCCATATAACAACCTTCAAGGGAGAAATTACGATGACCATTTAACAGCTGAGTCTCCTGAGACTTGCCCAGTCTCCTCACACTGCAAGGATGCAAGCACTGGTCTGCCTCCCTGCCTGGGTTGTGGATTCATCACGTCAAGCTGCCCCTGCAGTAATGAGGCCGCCTTTTCCTGAGAGCTTAGATTGAGAGGATCATTAGAGATCACTCTGGAAACAGAAGCCCAGAAGGGGCTTCAGAAACTTGCCCAGTCACAGAGCTAAAACTAAAGGGTTGGCTGAGGCAAAAGGGGTCCTAATTAAAGCATTTCAAGAATCAGATCAGCTGTCATGAGGAAGCTCAGGCAGTGTGCGGCTTGGACTTGTCTATAGTTGCTTTTTAGGGGCTGGGAAGAGGCAGGATCAGTGCTGTGGATAAAGGCTTGTGCTTGTGGAGTCAGCTGGGCCTGGGTGACATCCTGGGTCTACCACTTGCTTGCTGTGTGACCTCGCGCTGTGTGACCGCCTCCCTTTTCTAATTCTGGAGCACGAAGATGATGATAATAATAGCTCCCACCAGGCTAGAGTAGAGATCACGTGGGACCATCAATATGCAATCACTACTGTCATGTGTAGCCTGAGCAGTGCATGGAGCAGAGACAATGGTTGAATGAAAAAACAAACAAAAAAGGATAAACAAAACCCTATTTTTTATACGGACAGAGAAGAGGTTTGGGGTATAAATTTGGGTTTGGTTTTGTTTAGTCTATGTCTTTGTTTTTCAGTGTCTCTCCTCTGCTGTATGGCCATGTAATGACTGTCCCCTCCTACACCCAGGCCACTACAGACCAAGGTAGGTGGATAGGCCTCTGCAGGCAGAGTTCCTCATTCTCAGGATGCTTCGCAGATGTGGATCAACTTACACTGTACTATTTTTGATTGATATTTACATTGCAAATGTCTTATGCTTTGGTTGAATTGATTAAAAATATTAAATTACCTGCAAGTATGCATACAAATTGAATAATAGAACAGACCAGAATTTCTAATTTCTTTAGCAACTTCCCAACGTAAACTTCCTTTGTGAGTCTTGAATATAGATGTCCAGGTCTACAGAGAAATTCAGAGAAAGTTCCAATATTTATACAACCACAAGAAGCATGTGTTTCATTTTCACATAAACCATGATTATGATGTGCAGATTACTTCTACAATACTGACAGATGTTAACTAAACTTTAAAATCATGCTATGAATAATGTTGGTAAACATGTTTTGAATACTCTGTGCTAGGGTCAATGTGGTTCTTATTTGTACTCTAAAATTTTATATATGGCTTTCCCCCAAGGAGCTTTCCATGTGAGTAAAATTCAAAATAAAAAATAAAATAAAATATACACCAAATATTCTAGAAGCAAAGGTTTAAAAAAAAAAAATCCCCAGGCTATTTTCAACAGAGGACAGACCTTTGTCCTCAAGGTAAAAATAATCAGAGTTGCAGCTGCAGATCTCCAGAGCTCCTTCTCCGCACAATCCTTTCCTCCCTGCGCCCTCTGATCTCTGGTCCCCATTGCCTCCTGGGGCTCCCAGCTCAAGTCCAGTCTGAGACCACAGGGCTCCACCTTTGTACAGGGTCCCTGCGCTGTTGCCTGGAAACGTTCCCCAGACCGGTAAACTAGGGCACTTTTTTCCCCTGTCTCTCGAGATTCCCTGTCCTTCATTGACTGATATTTTTTTGTATTTTGTAAGAAAAGTGAATTTTAAACATGGTTGGCAAGACAGTGCAGAGAATGAGCTATTCCTTATTTTCTGGCCCCATCTGCAATGACAGCCAAATCCTCATACCTAAATAGAAAGCCAGTAGTTCCATCTGCCATGACAGTCAAATCCTCATACCTGAATAGAAAGCCACCTTGGGAGTGGGAAGGAGGGATGTGACCTGTTCTTTGGACGAGTTTTGTTTGGGCTAAGAAAAGAGTTCTTTTTTCTTGTGTCAACACTATTTACACCCTTTGCATTGGGCTGTGTTTTATTGGGGCCACCTACCCTGCTGAAGGGCTGGGACCGCAACTGTGAGGTGACCTATGTTGGGAGGAGCTGTGGTCTGCAGGAAGCTGAGGCTACAGGTCTTCCTTGGCCCCTGCATGAACTCATTGTGTAAAAACCAGGCTTTAAAAATGTTTAACTCTTTGTTTTGAAATCATTTTAGACTTG
>CAUYRT010080868.1:0-31655 GCA_963574885.1 Lepilemur ruficaudatus
CTGAGGTGCTGCAAACAGAACCTGCACAGTGGTAGTATTGTTCTAGGGAGAGCAGAAAAGGACAGAGGAGGGAGGGTTGCAATGAAACTTTTACCCATGGTTTTTAATCTTTGAAGTCTGTTTTAAAATGAAGAATTGTTAAGACTATAGCAACCATAATTTGTCATATTATTTTATATCTGAATTTACTTAAGGCTAAATCTGTAATTGGACCACCTGGGCTAGAAAAGCGAGGGGCCTTGCTTGTGAACGTGTGTTTGACAGCTTAATTCTCTTTGAAAAATTTCAAACAGAAAGGCTTAGGGTTCCTCAAGGGACAAAAAGTAGTGGCTTAGGCCTGCCAGGGCAAGAATTTCTTATCTTAGCTTTGCATCTGACTTGCTTTGTCTCACTCTCCTTCTTTGTGTTCATTTGTAAAATGTGAATTGAAGAATTAATTTACCTCTCAAGGTAATATTTCTTGGAACCAAGAAAAATGGTTGTATAACATTTTGAAAATATAAGGACCTATGTAAATGTCAAATTATAATGATAAACTGGGTAGTCCAATTATCCATTACAACACTTCCTGCTGTTTGATTAACCAAACAGAAATTAGCCATTTTTTCTTAAATAGCACACTTCAAAAAACCAAAAATGTTCAGCTTACTCTGGTAGGCAGGTTTTTTTTTTTCCTTTAACAATCTTTAATGTCTCGCTGAAATTTTAGTAGCAAAGGTGGCACATTTTGATAACATTTTAAGGATGTACAGCTTATATATTTTATATAATTATATTTTTAAAAAGTCATTTAATTTAAATTACATGGTCTGAGTCAAGATTTTATTTTTATTCAAGGCTGAAGTTTGTATACTACTGTGTACCCTATTGTGCCTCAATTTGGTGACTGGAGTGGAACTCAGGTTTAAATTTAATTTTTGTTTTGCTCTATTTTTGTTTTAAAAATGCCATACCTGATTCACTTTTAGGAGTGAGATTTTTCCAGTAATATTGTTGGGTTACTTTTCCTCATTTTAGGTAAAGGAGTAAATTTGTGCCTTTGTCTTTTTTTCAGCCATGACTAATCTGTGTTTGCTAAACTTGATGTACATGTAGAGCATACCCTCTGCCATGTGATTTGAGTTTATAATTTATCCAATTTTTATTGATACATAATATTTGTCTTTATTTGTAAGGTGCATGTGATTTTTTTTACAAGCATTGAATGTGTAATGATGAAGTCAGGGTATTTACAGCATCTATCACTTTTAGTGTTTATAATTTCTATGTGTTGGGAACATTTCAAATCCCCTCTTCTAAGTATTTTGAAATATATAATACATTGTGGTTAACTCTGGTCACCCTATTCTGTTATCAAACATTAGAACTTATTCCTTCCAACTGTGTTTGTTAGCCAACTTCTCTTCTTTCCCGCCTTCCCTACCCTTCCCAAACTCTGGTATCTATCATTCTACTTTCTGCCTCCATGAGATCAACATTTTTAGCACCCACATATTACTGAGAACATGTAATATTTGTCTTTCTGTGCCTGCCTCATTTCACTTAACATAATGACCTTCAGTTCCATCCATATTGCTGTAAATGACATGATTTTGATCTTTTCTGTGGCCAAATAATATGCCATTGTTTATATTTACCACATTTTCTTTATCCATTTGTTGGTTTATGGACATTTAGGTTGATTCCACATCTTTGCTATCTTTGCTATTGTGAATAGTGCAGCAATAAACATGAGGGTGCAAGTATCTTTTTGATATACTGATTTCCTTTCTTTTGGATAAAATGCCCAGGAGTGGGATTGCTGGAATGTATGGTAGTTTTATTTTTAGTTTGTTTTTAAAGAAATCTTTATACTGTTTTACACAATGGCTGTACTAGTTTATATTCCCATCAAAAGTGTATTTTTAACACAAACTTCAAATATGATTGGACAGTGAATAGTTAAAGAAAACATGAACCTTCCAAGGTCATACAATGGACCAGCTCCATAAATGGATATTGGTGAGTGGAAATTCCACTAGAGCCCAGATAAATCTCTATTGAAAGAAAAGTGTTTTTAGTTGTTTTGAAAGCCCATTTTAACAGAGTCAACATCTTAAAGGGGCAGTTCACAGAGCATGCTCATTGACAAAGTGTCATACCTTGCAAATCCAAATCCAAGAGCCTTTCAGTTCAAATACCTATGACTATGCTATGAGCAGCTCATGCCTTGGGCTTATATGGTCAGCTCTCTAGACAACAGTTTCTAATGCAAACTCTCCTAAAAAGAGAGACATAGAAGGTTGCCATGAATCACAAATTTCTTCCTGTTCCTGAAAAAACAGGAAGAGCCTGTGGCCATGAGAGCGCACCAGGTACTTCAGGTAGAGAGTGACAAGAAAAAATATTTACTATCTTATTCACTTCAAATTTTTGCTCTGATGTCAACCCTGATTAGATTCCTGGAGCCAGTTCTACACGAAGAGATGTGGTGAAAGGTAGCGGTGGAGTTGGCCATGGTGGATCCCTGTCATCAGACATTTATCAAAATCCATAGCATGTACAACACAGAAAGGAAACATAACGTAATCTAGGGATTCTAGCAAATGATAATGTATCAATATTGACTCACTGTAACAGATGTTCTACACTAACACAAATGTTAACAACAGGGGAAACAGGTGATGGGGAGAAAGAGAGTGAGGGTGGAATATAGGAACTCTGAACTTTCCAATGGTTTTTCTGTAATCCAAAAACTGCTCTAAAAATTAATATGTTAATTAACAAATAAAAATTTTTTAAAAAAATTATGTACCACTGTCATGATTCCCCCTTTTTGTAATACTTATAAAATTATTTCTATTATATCATTAACAAAAACCTCTAAGATGTGATAAAATCTTATTGATATTATATCTTCAGTTGTCCCAACCAGGAACATTATTATTCCATCATGTTAAAAAAATTGATAAATAAAAATGTTTTTATAAGAATTTACTTAGTGAAAGGTATGATTAAAATTTTCCTGTACAAGAAAATAGAGAAAAGAGTAGTCACTGGCCTGTTAAGTCAGAGTGACAATTCTTCATGCCTAAATCCTGAGTCATGCTGTAATTCCTCAATAGTGAATAGGATCCTATTCAGGTATCATGCAGAACAAACAACAACAAAATAAAAAAAAACCTGATCATTTTTAAACATGCTTTAGACAGGAAAGAAATATAATTATTTTAAAAATTAATATGAAAATAATATTAACTGATTCCAACTAAAATGGTAGACTTGAGTCTCTCAACCCTCTTTAGATCATGGAAATATATGTATAAAGATATAAAAAAGTCAAAATGGATGTAAGTATTTTAAAGGATGAACCAATCAGGAAATATTAGTAAGTTTATACTATATACACCCTTGTACATCTTATTTTTTTAACTTAATATATCTGGGAGATCTTACCGTATTAGTAAATACAGATCTAATTCATTTGTAGCATTCCGAGTAATTTCCCATTGATGTAAATTTAGTTATTTCCAGTTGCTTTTGTTTTTATTTTTTGCAAAAAAAATAAGTTTCAATTAGCTTGTGCTTATCTTTGTGTATAGCTGACAGAACCTTTATAGGATGGGTTATTAAAAATGAATTTCTGGTTGAAAGGATGTATGCATTTTAATTTTGACAGATATTATCAATTCAACAATGTCCTACGTTTAAAAATTTAATGACATATTCTATAGGTTTAGTTGCCAGAAATATCTGATTAGTGAATCCAATTAAATATTTAGTGAAGCTAATATTAAACTTGAAACTGTCCAATGCTGGAACTCAAAGTCTTAATGCAAAGTTAAGTATGTAAACAGCTGTATTAGAACATCACAGTATAATGGCTTCCACCATGATGTTCAGCAAGCTGAAACCATTGTGCCATTGTGAAAACACTGAGGCAAATTAAGCTTAGTGCATGAAAATCCTTTTTTAGATTCACAGGTGGTGTTTCCAGCTGAAATATGTCCCTAAAGATAGCCAGAGTTTGATCCACAGTTGGTTTAGTTCATCTTATTCTTACCCTACTTGAATATTTCTTTGTTTATTGTAACACCTGATTAAAAATCATTTTTATGAAAAATTAAATCATATATTCATTTCCTCCCCTCTCCGTTTCCGTTGGAGTAGTAAAATAAATTTGAAAGAAAAAATGTAATTAAAAAAAAGTTGGCCTAGTTGAGAAATTCCTCTGTGTGCCAGTTTTTGCCCTTGGGCCACAGACTTGCTATTGTGGATCAGGGGCATTGTATTGTACATGCCATTTAGATTTCTGTTGAGGGTAATGGCTACTGCAGTTACAGCCCACCAATAACAGCAGGAAGCCCCTTCTTCTGTTGGCTCTATTTACAAAACTTTGAAGTAAGAGGGAGACTGATTGTAACATGTACTTCCTAGGGGACACCATGGAGATAAAGTTGAAAACCACCATCTGGATTCTTTAAGAGCTATGCTGAGGCATGCCTAATGATGGTAGTTCTAGTAATATACCCCATACTGTCTGGCAACAGCATAATAATTATTTTTAATGCATCCTATGTAGGTCATACAGCTTTATTCAAGTGAACTGTAAAGGTTTGCATTCTCTCACTTTATTAAAAAAACATCAAAATTGCCTACATTTTGCTTGAATGGTGACCTTGAAAAGACACATGGCCAAACAGTTAAACTAAAAAACACGCTTGTTTTATATATTAATGCACTCTCCTCTACAAAGAACCAACCCTTATAAACCCTTATAAAGTTTTAAGTGAACTGTGAAAAGTTTATGCCATTATTATCCAAATGTTCTTTAACCCAAGGTTAACCAGAGTAATGTGAGAACAGGCGCCACTGAGCCCTAATGGGATGCAGTAAGCTTTTGTCTGCACAGACTGGTGTTTGCCTGGCATTTTCCTAGCGTGACAGTGTGAACTCACACAGCTCAGAGCCCTGGTTTGGAATCAAACCTCAGAGGTCTCTGATGTAAAAAGCCAAAAACATCCTGGAGATGCTTGGAGCTTTGCACAACTCTTGGCTTACTTGACTTACTCCATAATGTTTAATGGGCCAGGTTCTCACCTTGTCCTTTCAGGCCGAAAGCCTAATCGGAGTGTGAAGTTTGAATTCAGTTTGAGCTATAATCCCAGATGAGCTTTGTAAAACAGCAGAACAAGAGAGGAATTTGTTTCACTGTGTGCACAGACACCAACATTTCATTTCATTTTATTTTTAAGTTGGCTTTTTCAGGGTGGGATTTAAGCAATGGTATGTATTGAATGCTGAGTACGGTGCAGCAACTTTGATCCTCTCTGTGAGTACAGATGGGCTGCTAAAGGGTGATATACAAAAGCTCATGATTATTACGTAGAATTCCATTCACTTATTACTATGCTGTTCAATGTTTTTTAAGGAGTTCACAAGTGAAAACACTAGCAGTGGGCTCCCCAGTTGCACCAAAGAATTGAGGAGCCATTCTGCCTCCCATGGGCAGCCCATCTGTTCCCAGCCTTCAAGACAAATGCTTCAGTCCGAAATCTTTGAGATGGAAGGATCTTTGCCTAATGCTGGATCACCATCTGCTCCTCTTCAGTTGTCCTATTCTAGGAAGGAGAGAAGAGAGTTAGTTAGGTCATGGGCTTTCAACATATCCTATGTGTGTAGCATGGCTTATAAGTGCTTTTATATACACTATCTCATTTAATCCTTACAGCTATGGTATAAGGTAGCATCTTCCTCCTTGTTTTAAAGATAAGGGTAGTGAGTTTTACTGATGTATTCAGAGTACAGCACTGATAAGTAGCAGATCTAGAATGTGACGCTAGTCTCTCTGACACCAGAGCTTATGCTTTACCTACTCTATTAAACTCCACTGCCTGCCGACTCTCTATACGCCCGAACTGGTGTGGAAGGCTGAGTGATGAGGAAGAAAGCTGAAGGTATTATTTCCCATTAATGATAATATGCCAACTATACATATAAAATGATTGTAGAATGAAACTTTATACACTAAACTGGTAACACAGTTATTGCTAGATGGTGAGATCATCAAGGGTTTTCTTTCCTTTATACCTTTCTATACATTTTTAAGTTTCATGTATTGAGGCTTTTTTTATATTTTGAAAAAACACACAAGCGATATTAAAAATATAATCCATACTTAATAAATTCAAACCATTCCATGATTCCTGTGAACAACAAAAATGTTACATGGTATAGCTTCACTATGTTCTTTTTAGAAATGATTTTCTAGTATATGAGGTTTATAGTTAGAATTAAATGATAGATTTTGTTTCATGAGAATAATATGTTAGTACTTCAATGTAGTAATGTTACATATACTTGCTTTTTAAAAAATTGTCTTCTGACATATAAATATAGGAAGTTATCTGAAAAATAATACCATGTCATGTATTATGCTGTTTCTGTGTTCAGGCACTGAACCAAATGCTACAGATATAAAGAGGGGATCCTTGTAATGAATCTACATTTATTTTTCCAATTAGCTAAGTAGAACCTCAAAGCATATTTTCCAATACTATTTAGAAGGAAAAAAAAGTTCCAAGTATGCCCTTGGTGAATAGGAACCAGTTTCCCTAAACCATGCAATTGCAAGGAAGATTTCCTTCATAGGTAGGGCTTAAGAATAGCTTTCACAGAAAAATAAATTTTGACTTGTAGGTGAGACATACAAGGCACAAAAGGCTCAAAATGCCCTAATTATTGAATTCCATCCAATAAAATTATCTGAGCCAGAGCCTAGAAAACTGGCCTGGGTTGGTATTGGGGGAAGATTTTAGAGGCACTTTCTAAGATGTAATAGATTGGAAGTGTTGGGCATTTTGAGATAGTCAACGAAAAGACTGAATTAAGAATCCCATCGAAATGGGATGTCAACAAAAGAAATGTTCCTCAATTACTGTGTTTCTTAGCGTCTTCAGAGGTTTGTCTGGGTTCTCAGTTGAGCTGCCGCTCAGCTTCCTATTACTTGAATTTATCAGAACTCCATCCTGGAGGATCTCAGTTCCTTTCCAGAGCTGAGAGGATCAAATGTAGCCTGCACTGTACATTGATGTGATGGCTCCATATTAGCACTGAACTTAAGTTTAAGCTTAGTAAGAAGCCAGGAAGGTAGGCCTAGCCATGCATGGGTGTTGTCATATAGAAGAAGAAATGTCCCTAAAGTAATATTCCCCTAAAGCTGATTGGGAAAGCAGGCTGCCTGAATTAGTGGTAGTTGAAATGATAACTGGGGTTAGCTACAAGGAGTACATGAGCTGCAAGGAAATTAAAATAGCCAGGTGCCTGCCTCTGAGCTGGTTACCTACTCACCATCATGTTCTTAGAATCTCTCCTGTGGATCCTATTAATAGCTTTTTATTCTTTTGCTCCTTTATCTTTTAAACCTAACCTCACTATTGCTGTGCCCTGGACCCTGGAGGGAATGGTCACCCTATTCATTTCCACATAGCTGTATAGAAGAAAAGCCTAAAAGCCTAAAGTGACCACCAGAAATAGTTCTTTGCCAGGGAGACGGGTCCCAAAAAATTTTGACCAAAATATTAAATTCAGTGACCCCATGAAAAAAACACACTCAAAATATACAAGGTTAGAAAGAGATTTATAAAAATTTCTGTAATTTGGATATTTTTATCTTTGTATGATTTTTGATTAACCTCAATTTTCCTGTCTTATGCTCAGTTTATCGTTGCTTGTTTATGTTGTGGATAATTTCTAATTCTTGGTTTATCTAATCTTTTGCGGAAGAGGTTTACAAAATTTAAGTCACAGGAAGAATTGAGGAGTGTTCATTAATTTAGGTAGGCAAAAGTAAGTCTTACAGCTGGACTGAAAGTATTTGATGCTGATCTGGAAAATGAAATTATAGTATTTACCTTGGTATTTAGATAAATAGATGTCTATTTGCATGCAACTATTTGTAGCTCAGAGCATGAATACTTTTGAACTCTTCCATTTATTCTCTACAGTCTAATTTCACCCAATAATTTCATTTTTATTATAAAATTTTATTAGTTATATTTCAGCTTTTTAATAAATATATCTTCTATAGAACATACGAAGGCTACTTATTAAAAATGTAAGAAGACATATGACTTTTCTTCAAGGGCTTGTATTCATATAGCGATACCTGTAAATTATAGAAGATTGTGCACATGGTATTGGTGCTAACATCCGCTAGGTCTTTATTTTTTTTCTCATTTGTGTTGTATTTTTTTAGTTTGAATTTTTAATTTCTGAACTTTCTTCTAGGACTTGATGTGAAAATGCCTGTAAATTTTTAAATACTTGTAAATTTTTAAATATACCTGCTTTTCTTGAGAGTTGCTTAAGACTATATTTATTTTACACTTTTACTTCTTGAGCCTCTACCCATACAAATATGGATCTTTCCAGTTTGTTATATTCGTTTTCTCCTCTTGCCTACTTATTTTGATATCATCTCTTCTGCCTTTCTATAAAATTGGCTTTCTCTTGCTGTGCACCCCCCCACACACAAGTTACACACTGTTTTTCTTTTTCTTTTTTTTTTTCAGCATATTATGGGGTACAAATGTTTAGGTTGCATATATTGTCTTTGCCCCACCCGAGTCAGAGCTTCAAGCGTGTCCGTTCCCCAGACAGTGTGCACCACACCCATTAGGTGTGAATATACCCATCCCCTCCTCTCCACTCCCATCTGCCTGACACCCAATGTATGTTGCTGCTATATGTGCACGTAAGTGTTGATCAGTTAATACCAATTTGATGGTGAGTACATGTGGTGCTTGTTTTTCCATTCTTGTGATACTTCACTTAGTAGAATGGGCTCCAGCTCTAACCAGGATAATACAAGAGGGGCTAGATCGCTATTGTTTTTTTGTGATTGAGTAGAACTCCATAGTATACATATACCACATTTTATTAATCCACCCATGTATTGATGGGCACTTGTTTCCACGTCTTTGCAGTTGTGAATTGTGCTGCTATAAACATTTGAGTACAGATATCTTTTTTTTTTAATATAATGTCTTTGGTTCCTTTGGGTAGATGCCCAGTAAAGGGATTGCTGGATCAAGTGGTAGTTCTACTTGTAGCTCTTTGAGGTAGCTCCATATTACTTTCCACAGAGGTTGTACTAGTTTGCAGTCCCACCAGCAGTGTAGGAGTGTTCCTATCTCTCTGCATCCACACCAGCATTTATTGTTTTGTGACTTTTTGATAAAGGCCATTCTCACTAGAGTTAAGTGATATCTCACTGTGGTTTTGATTTGCATTTCTCTGATGATTAGAGATGTTGAGCATTTTTTCATGTGTTTGTTGGCCATTAGTCTATCTTCTTTTGAAAAGTTTCTGTTCATGTTCTTTGCCCACTTTTTGATAGAGTTGTTTGATTTTTTTCTTGCTGATTTTCATGAGTTCTATGTAGATTCTTGTTATCAGCCTTTTATCGGATTTATACCATGCAAACATTTTCTCCCACTCTGGAGGTTGTCTGTTTTCCCTCATGATAGTTTCCTTGGCTGTGCAGAAGCTTTTAATTTGATCAGGTCCCATTTATTTATTTTTGTTGTTGCTGTGATTGCCTTCGGGGTCTTCTTCATAGATTCTTTGTCTTAGCTAATGTCAGTAAGAGTTTTCCAACATTTTTTTTTTAGAATTCTTATAGTTTCATGCCTTAGGTTTAAGTCTGTTGTCCACCATGAGTTGATTTATGTGAGAGGTGAGAGGTGCAGATCCTGTTTCAGTCTTCTCCATGTGGCTATCCAGTTTTCCCAGCACCATTTATTGAATAAGGATTCTTTCCCCAGTGTATGTTTTTGTCTACTTTGTCAAAGATTAGATGGTTCTATTGACAATGACACTACTTTTAAAAATTGCTTGATTGCTGTAGCTCTATTTCACTCTGAATTATTTGCAGCCATTGAAATCCAGTTTCTACTAAAGATATAGTCTTACCTGCTGGCTTCATCTTAGAGTCATTTAATTTTCTCATAGTGTGTGAATTAGAGGTCAGAGTGGAGGAGAGATGGTAACAAAAAGACAGCTATTTAAATGTGACTATGCTTTAAGACCTCTTTCTTTATTTGAATTCATGCTCTTTAACGTCTTTCCCTCACTGTCTTCATTCTTCATTTATCTTATTAACTTTCAGGTACTCTTAAATTTTAGAATAGGTTATATTAAATTCCTGACATTTTAATGTCTGCCCTCTTTTATCTCCTTTTTAAAATTTTATACATGCAGGCTTATATTTATTTCTTTGTTTCAAAATGAAGACACAAATGATTTATTTTCATACTTTTTCTCCATATAATATTTATTTACCTTGTTCAATGAATAAACCTTGATAGAACATTATTATTTAGATTGATAATTGATAAGATGATCATAAAATGGTTAGCTTAATCACAAACAAATGGTCGGTCTTATTCAGTTTTATTGATCAAGTATTTTGTTTCCAATCATTTGGAGAAGATAATTAGGCTCTGCTATATATTTAAAATATTTAAGAATAGCAGTGAAAATAGCAACAAAAAATTGGATTTATTATAAAATAGTTGGACTGGCAGTGTACTCAGACATTTTCTTCTGTTATCTAATTTAACAGTTAAAGGACTTCACGCTGCTTATATCGGTTCTTCTCTTTGGAATCCGTTCCTATCTTCCCCATGGGTTTAAATCTCTACCCACTTTAAGGCTGTGTATAAGGTGCCTAAGTGGTTATAACATACCTTTTAGAAGAGAATATAGTTAAATACCGTAATGACTCTCTTGAGTGGAGGGGCATTTGAAAGGTAACTAAAGCCAGCTTTGGCTCAGAGCATGGATGCCTTTAAATTTTTTATCTTATTGCTTTACCCACTTTAATTTTATAAAATAATTTTGTAATATATTGTGTAATTTTTACTGATAATGTTAATTTCCTTTCCTCTAGGTACAAGTTAGCTTTAGATATTATGTATCTACTGTTTTCACTTGCTTATATTCTAACATGGTTCACTTAGCTGAAATTAAATGACCGCACAAAAGACTCTATGTTCATGTTTTCTATAGCCAATCTGTCTTCTCCCAGAACTGCCTGTCAAGTGGGCAAATTCTTCCATTTTCATGGGATTACTGTTGGTTCAGTTTTAGCTCATCCTTTTATTTATTTATTTTTTATCTTGTATTTTTTTCTGCTACTATTAATCTTGTCATTTTCATTTGTTTAATATTTTTTAAAATATCCAATTTTTGCAAAACAGTGGTTTGAGCTAGCTTTTATTATTTCTCATTTAGACTTTTGTAATTCCATTTATACTAGATTTTTTAGCTTTGGCCTTTAGTCATGTTTAGCATTTTAGAACTGAAGAGCTAAATCTATTTAGACTTCTCCTCGCAGATCTCATTCATAGGCCATTTATCAAAAGTATGATGTTAGATACTACTGAAACCTGGGCTTCTCTGCCACCCTCTGTCACTATAAATATTATGACCAGCTTAGACTTTTTTCTTTTAAGGAATCTCATTTTATCATTACTTACTCTCACTTAAAAACCCTTTTGCTTATTTTACTTTATTTCCTTAACACAAATAGTCATTTTTGACTACGCAAAGTGTAATATATTAATATCTCTAGGAATTGCCTTAGTTAAATTCACTTTGAAATCCAATGACTTTCTTGCCCAGAAGTATTTGTTGGGTCTCTGTCACACTGCTTGATCTGACATTTAATATGGGCTGTATGATATATGCTTGCCTTTTTGTTTTGTTTTGCCTCCCAGTAATCTAAATGTAATCCTATTGTGCTGTTTGTTTTTCCTGCTCATGTCCTAATTTTGTGCCTTTAATAACACTTTCTTCCTACATATTTTCTCCTTCTCACTAGACCCTTTACTATCTTCTTTCAGTATATCCATAATTCAAGGATTATGGTTCTCAGAAACAGAACTGATGAAGTAAAAGTCATGGGCCAGTTACCTTCATGCAGAGAAAACCAACATCTGGCTGATTTACCCTCTTATTTGGGCTTTCTCAAATATACCTGTTATTGGTCCCAGGGAGCAACGCCGCATTCTGTGGGCATGTCAGCATTACCCACACTGCCAACACACACGTACACACACACACACACACACGCACATACACAGGCATGCATTTCTCTCTCCCCACCTCTGGAAAACAAAACAAAACAAAACAAAATAGAACATGTAATGACCTCCTGTAAGCATACCTTGGGTTTCTTTTTCTTGTTTTTGCTTTTTTCTTGTAATGCATGCTTTTTATGAAAAGAAATACCCAGTAGAATGTTTCATACTGAGTAAGTGCCATCAGAAGTATACACTTTTCAAAGTATAACTTAGTGGGGGAGTTTTTGGATAAATAATGTGTAGTAATAAAGAAGAACCACATAACAGTTGTGGAAAAGATAGGGCTTGAGAGTGGAAGTGACAGGAAGAGAGAGTGACCCATGTGGACAGATGGAGATGTGTGAGAACGCATTCTCTGTCATCCCTAACAGGACAGAGCCGAAGGAGTTAAAGAATGTTCTCACAAAAAGTCTCCTAATCCTTCCTCCATGAGTTCACAAACTCACCTAAAAATGCCCACATTGTTGCTTGTAAGGTACTCCTTGAAGAAATTCTGGAGTTTTGTTTGTGGTGACCCATACACTAGCTGCAGCCATTGGAAGTAACAAAAAGGTGAAGCAGAACAAGATAGCACAGCTCAGTGGACATTTTGTACTGTGAGCACAGGAGGGACATCCTGTTGAGCCTGTGTGTCCACGTCGCTTTTCTTTAGGTCATCTCCCCACCCATTCCTAACTCACAGTGAGGAAACAGGGCATGCATAGAGTACATTGTTAGAATGCTACTTAAATCTTTTGCTTTTATTTTAATGCAATACAGATAGTTTGTAGAGAGTTGAACTTGATCACAACTATGTTACTGGTAGAATTGTCTTTCTGTTGCCAATCATTTACTCATTAATCCAATATTTATCGACTACCGATTCTGCAAGTTTTCTGAAACTTAGTGAGAGCTTAGAATCTATATAGGCTTCTGTTTTTATTGTTTCCTCAGGAAACTCTGGAAATCTTAGACTGGGTCTGTATTTCTTGTCTCCTACATCTTTCATCCTCCTGAATTTCCATCTGTGTTATTTCTTCTAGAATAACATTCGTGTTTATCTTCAACACAATTGATACGATTTTTTCAATGTCCATTTTTTTTAGTGACTTTAATGGATTATACATCTGCTAAAGATTTTATTTTTCTTTTGAGTCAAATTGTTGAATTTTTGTTTTTATTGCATCATTTTCTTTTTTATATGTTCTTTTGTTCTTGATTAAAAAAATTGCTTGTGTTACTTTTCTTCTTTCTGGTTGACTTCTAAAATCATATTTCTTGTTAATTATCTTCAGAGATATAAATTTCCTCATAGATTTGGAGTAATGTCCAGTTTCTTTTTGTTCTAGTGTTTCTTGCAGGCTCCAGAAAAAAATCTATCCAATCCCAGTGTTTCCCCACAGACTGGCTGGCCGGAGTGTCCACAGCTCCTTTCCATTTGGGTGCTAGCAGCTATAGACTCTCAGATTTAAACCTGAAGGGAAGGAAAATGTGTTAAGTTCTGCTTGAAGTGCCTGGCAAGAAGTCATCTTATTTTAAAAAGCTGAGCTGATAGTGCTACTCAAAATGTGCTTCCAGCTGGGGCCAATATGCAAAATGTTTGCTACAGATCTGCAAAGAGATAAGAAATTGAAAGTAAGCCTTTTGAAACTTTTTTGTTAAAAAATCATAGACAGTAATTTTATGTTTGTTGAATATAATAGTTAAAAATATTATTTTGTATGATTTTTAGTTTAATTTTTCGAGTGATTCATTTTTGTTTTGTTTGTTTTTTTATAGTTTCAGTCTGCAACAGATTGAAAATTTAGACAAATGAATAAGCTAGTTATTCACAAAAGATAGTTTTAGAAGCAGTGGTCTAAATAAGCAGCAGAATACTTAGCAGTTACTTTTTTTATTTATGAATTTAGGACACGATGGTCCTATACTCTTCCAATCTCAAGATTCTGTCATGGTTTCTAGATTGCTGTAGGAAAATAAAAGTTAATGAAAACAACGGATAAAAAAACAATGGTCCAGAATCTGGCTGATTCAGAAGACAAATTACATGTATATGAGGATAACTGCATTTTTTTTCTTTTGGTCAGTGAAGAACCTGCATTAAATCTGGAACTTGACTATGGAGGTTATATTAATGTTTTCCTCCTTTGCAGGATGTGGGGAGCATGGGTGGTCAGTATTTTTCAGACCTAGTGGAATGGGTTAGATGAAAAGCATAGAGTCATGTGTTGCAAATGATGTTTCAATCAATGATGGACCATATATACAACAGTGTCCCTTAAAATTATGATACTATATCCTTATGATACCTTTTCTATGTTTAGATATATTGAGATACATAAATACTTAACTACTGTGTCACAGTTGCCCACAGCATTCAGAACCGTAACATGCTGTGCAGGTTTATAGCCTAGGAGCACTAGGTTATGCCATGTAGTCTAGGTGTGCAGTGGGCTATGCATCTCGGTTTGTGTAAGTACACTCAGTCATGTTCATACAACAATGAGATCACCTGATGGTGCATTTCTCAGAAAGTACCCCTGTTAAGGATGAATGAACTTTCAAACCTTTCCCCACCGAAGGCACATTTAGTGTGAACTGACATCCTACCCACACCCAGGACTTGGACAGATTACCTAGTCTTGTTCTTTTTTTCCGGGGTTTTTCTCAGTACTTTATAAATATGTGTTTGGCTTCATGAATATTTTATAAGGATGTTAGGAGGGGTCCCAGCAGACAGTTAATCTGCTACCTTAGTTTCATGATAAGCCTCCCAGTAAAGCTTGAAAAGAACAAACTCTTTGCTTTCCTTTAGTCACAAAGAAAAATTGTGTACCTTGTGGACTTTATTTATGAACGCATTCCAAGAGATATATTGAAGTTTTAGAAAGGAGGAGCCTTTTTGAGAAAGAGATTTCTAGCATGATGACAACTCGGTTAAGAGGAACTAATGATATATTGATTAATGTGAATTGAGCTTGGGGTTATCTTTCCATTCTTCTTTCATCTACCATCTAATTCTGACACTTGGAGCCCTTCCGTATTGAATTTCTGCTTTGGAGCAAAATTCTACCCAATAATAGTCATTTCAGTTATATTTATCTGACGTAGATAAGCTCCAGACCCTGTTGGATCACGATCTTTGTCATCCATAGTAATCCCCAGCACCAGCCAACTTCAGCAATAGATAACCTTATCCATTGTGATTTATCTTGTGAAACACTCTATTGCCTCTTACAAAAAAAATGTAAACCTTTTCTGAGTATAAATAAAACTTTCCCCAAAGACTTACCAATAGGCATAAAAATATGCCAAGTAAATGCTGTCGTACAGGCTGGAGGTAGTGACAATGAAGTGTTGTGAAAGGTGTGAATGTGAAAACCCTCGGCAGGTGGAAATTGATTGCCTTACTTGCATACATTTTTCTGGGGAATAAGATGGTCTTCCTTTACTTTCACTTTAACAGTCTTTCAGTATACCTGCATTGTCTTGCTACCAAACACAGATGCAACTAAATATTACAGAAGCCAATAAAATTAAGTTTAGCTAAATATTATGTATGTGGCGACCTCACAACCTGTTTTTTGGGAAATAAATTTCCTGATGCCTGAACATTTTTTCCCCAGCATTTTATATGTTATAAGTATTGTTTTGTTCCCTCTACCTCTGAGCAGCATCCCTGCTGACATTCAAAGCCGTCTTCTTCAAGCCCTTACCTGGCATTGTACCATCAGTCTCTAATCAACATGGGAAGGAGGGGGCACACTTTCAACTTTTCTAGATAATGCAACAGAAAAGTGAAGAATGGTGAGAAGAAAATGGTGAGCTAAATGAAAGGTAAATTTCCTTCAAGTTAAAAACTTTAAGTAACTGATGGTGAATGTGTGCAATCTTAACCTAAAGCAGAAAAAATAAACTAAAAGTAATCTCTGAAAGGTATTGAAGCTGATCACATCCTCATTGTGAAGTTACAAATCTCTGTTATTGAATAGTTTAAAAATAAAATACCATTGATTTAAAAGCAAACAGAATGACATCAAAGTATTTTTATTTCAATGATGTTGGTGAAATTGAGTTCAGGTTTGTAAGATACTTTGACTTAATTCATCTCAGCATCTGTGCCAATCTATTTTTAACATAAAATTCATATTCCACCCAAACAAAACTGTAGTGAAGAAAAATAAAAACTGAGCTGTCATATACTCGAGTATCAGGTAACTGAAGTGAGCCCTGATTTCAGGGTGGATTGGTGATCTGGGAAACACTAGCAGAGAATCCCAACATGTATGAACAGCCATGAGCCCTATGTGCTTTGAAACAAGAGGAATGGAAGCTTTAACGCTGGCCAAAAATGTTTCCTTAGATGTTTTAATTTGAGAAGTCATACTTGGTACAAGTGAATGAGAGGAGTATGGTCCAACCTTTAGGGTTCCTTGGCAGCCACCAACTTTATCCATATTAACCTCCTCTGTGCATTGATATAAAAAATGGAAGCTGTAGTGCATTAGGGCTGCTGGCCCAAAACCACTGAAAATAGTGGAGTCACATATTGAAAGCCTCATCATTGCCATTTCTGTGGCCTGGCAGGGCTTTCAAGGATGCTTGGAGTCTCAGTTCCTTTATTATTTTATCTTCCCAAGAATGTCCCTCATGGCTTGCACTTTTTATTAATCACTTGCTCACCACTACCACCTGACAAGTTTTTCTCAGAGTGCTTACGATTCTTGCAAAGTTCTATAAAATGCAAATCCCAACATAATTTCTATTTTCTCCCCTTCCCTCAAAGGTAGTCTCTAGGATTTTGTGGCACTCTAGTTACAGAGACTTGGTTTTATCTCTTATGTTATTTTATTTACAGTCACAGGTTAGAATCTCAGTTCCTGGTAATATTTTCTGCAACTTCAAGAATGCACTTTTTGTTTTGTTTGTTTGCTTTAAGTTTAAAATCAGCTTAGCATATCTTAAGCTCTTTTCTTCTGTACCCCAAATCGACATGATGACCAAAGGCTTACAGTAATGTATGCATTTATCTTTTTTGCAATAAGTTGCTAAGCAATTTCAACTCAGGCAAAATGTATTCTTCTGATTTGAACCACATCAACACTAGTCTATATAGCTTTTCAATAGCATTTGTATAAGTAGATACATGGATTCATAAAATTCATATTAGTCTTACATTTCCATTTTGAAAGCATATTTTATTTTTTATTTTAAACTAAACTATTAGACTGACTAGAGATTAGTTTCTTGTTTGAAATGCATACATTAACAAATTCAAAAGAGCATACTTTCTAAAAATATATATTTTATTAGAAAACATTAAAGCTAGACAATATCTTAGCAATAAAAGTCTAGAAAGAAATGCACAACTTATTGATTATCAATATTCTACAGTGAAAAGTGAACCTCTCTTATTAGCTAAATTGAAATAAAAGCTCATGAAAATACAGCTATTTTTTTTCATTTTCTCCTAACAAATAGTCAAAATACTAACTAATTATGTATTAAGTTTGCAGATTTAGCCTGGATTACATCTTTATAATGTCAAATAATTGATCAATTAAGAAAAGAAAATGTATTAGATAGTTGGAGTCCAGCAAGTACAATGAAATTTTAATTGATTGTGTCACTAATGTTTAGGAAATGATTTTCTGCTGTCTAACTTCTTTAGCTGTAAATTCTGCTAACAAAGAGCGTATGGGAACATATACCATTGCAAAAGAATAAAATGTGTTTATAGATTTTAGGTTGTAATTTTAAACATGAATTTTTTCTTTTTCATAGAAACCAAGTCACATGTAGTATTTGGTTACTGTGAGGGTCTTTGGACTCTCATATGAGTTAAAAATACTTAAAATCACTTGTGGTACTAATAATAACACAATACCAAACTGTCACTTTTAACAGTGTTTTACTGTTAAACAGTTTAATTTCCACTAGGGTTGATCAGGGCTAATCTCCTTTGCCAAAAGTGTGAGCTGCAAGATCACCTCTCATTCAATCTTATTTGATAAGTAAGAAAAGTGAACCTTGCAGAGGTAATCTGACTTACTAAAGGTAATTGGGTAATAATGACAAAGCCCCAAGTTTCCCAGCTTCTAGTTTAGTTCTTTTTGTAGTGTTACACAGGTAAGGACTACTTGAATTGAGTTAGATCCGAAATTTTTTTTGCACAACATTCAGTATGGTAAAAAATTATGAATTTCCATGATTTTCCTTGGACATATAAAATACATATGGGACTGGAGCATATCAAAGCTTCATGACAGTTAACAAATATTTCTTAGGAAACATTTATTTACTGCTGGTTGTGGGCCAGGTTCTGTGAAGATAGAAAGATATGTGAGGCCCTTGCCTATCCTGTCTAGCGGAGAATCGTTGTCTTAAGATTTGAGAAGATTGAAGGAAACTGCCTAAAATGCCTAATACATACCCTAAGTCAATGGAAAAAGCTTTTTACTTCTTTAATATTGTATACAATTAAAATAAAATATGTTTTCAAATGTGATTTATTTGTTTTTTTCCTTTTCTATCCCTTGACTATTTGGACTTGACTTATAAAACTGTGAAATAGAAAAATTTTTCTCCTTTACATAGCTCTGTTGAATAATTTTCTGGAATCCGGAAAATAGTGTAGAGGAGGAGTACACAACTAATGGATGGTAATATTTTAAAACAGGAACTTTTTTGTCAATTAAATTGTTATCTCTTTTTGTGCTTATTTAATTATGGCATCTTTTGCAATACATAAAATTTTTAAATGCATTTAATTCTAGTAACCATTTGCCAACTTCTTTCTAGGATTTTCCTTTACTACAAAGAAACAACTTCTGGATATATATCAAAAAAATTTAAAGCAGGGACAAAGATATTTTTACACCCATATTCATAGCAACACTGTTGATAATAACCAAAAGGTAGAAGCAACCCAAGTGTCCATCAACAGATGAATGGGTAAACAAAATGTAGTAAATAAAATAATAACAAAATGGAGTGATATTTAGCCTTAGAAAGGAAATTCTGACACATGCTATAACCTGGATGAAGCTTAAAGACATTAAAGCTTAAAGACATTATGCTGAGTGCAATGTATGATTTCACTCATGTGAGATACTTACGAGTAGTCAAATTCATAGAAACAGAAGGTAGAATTATGGTTTCCAGGAGCTGGGGTAGGGTGAGGGAATGGGGAATTGTTGTTTAATGGGCACAGAGTTTCAGTTTTGCCAAGATAAAATTCTAGAGATGTACGGTGGTGATGGTTGCACAACAATGTGAATGTATTTAATGCCACTGAACTGTACAGTTAAAAATGGTTAAAATGGTAAATTTTACCTTTTGTATATTTTATCACAATTTTTTAAAATAAAAATGTACCAATTCAAAAAAATTAAAAGAAGTAAACAACTAATAGGAATTCATTCGGAAATGTGAAATATAAAAGGCTTGCTGATACTCTCCCCATCAAACCATACTGAGTTTGGAATAAGGCCTCTGGGAAAAAGAGTTTAAAAAATTCATTAATTCTTCTCTCTCTGATTCTGGGTAAACAAAATAAACAGGTTGGGATAATCCTTTGCACAATAATTTAATATCATGCTCAACTTTAAAAAGGCATATACAATGACAGTTATGTTTTAATCACTTAAAATATTTTTCAAATTCTACCAAGAACAAATCACAGTTAAAATAAATATGAAAATAAATACTGAGCTATATTCCACATTAAAACCTTCACTTCTGTAATTTTCCTCTAGATATATTTATTCTCCTCTAATGACAAGTGTAAATTAATCTTAACTTGAAAAATTTAGTGGCTGTTTCTACAGACTTCAACTAACTTGTCCATATTAATTAACTCACTAGTTTTTAATCAGGCATAGATAAGTTATTTAACTAAATTAATCAGAACATATTGAGAAAGGCAACTTATAATTAGAAGGCAAAACTACATTCCTCTAAGCCTAACTGTCAGCTGGAATTTAATATTAGTGGAAACCAGAAGTGAATAAAGTTGTACCCTCTTGATATAAGCAGTATAAAATTATGATTCCTTAGTCTTTATTTTACTATTAAAACCTATAGAAGAGTAGAATATACATCTTCCCCGATAGGTAATAGTTTGTATTCTTTTAAGTGCCCTAACATGCTGCCAAAGGAAACTGTTCATCAAACAAAAGAGACCTTTGCCCTGAAAAGACTTAGTAATGTCTCTCAAGCATGAGGTCTTGGGTGATATTTGTAGAATGCGGATAGCGGCTTAAGGCAGGTGTCTCCGTACAGGTAGAGTGAACACATCCTGGTTGAGATTGTGAACATTTTGAGATGTAATAGTTTAGAATTGGTGGATAAGGCCTGGAGAGAGTTTTAAAATGAACCTTGAAAATTAAAGTCTTTTTGATAAACCCAATTGAACAATCTATTGTTCTGCAAAGAAGCCACTATCCTGATGAGGCTTAGTTAAGTAGCCTATTGGTCAGATAAATGGATTTACAGAAAGTTCCTGAAACAAACAATATAGTTATGTGCCATTTCCTCTTCTTGGGACAGATATTCCTTGAATAATAGCAGTAAAGATAGGAAAATATAGACATAAGCTTTGTGGCTGTACATAGTTTCATTTTGCAGGTAATTATTTCCACAAATATTAGGATTTCTACTAATGAACTTGAAACCCTATTTTCTAATTAGTTAATTACTATCTAATAGTTGTCATTATCAATAGAGATTATCTAACAAGATCTGTACCAGCTATATATATTGAGTCATGTTAACCCAATAGAAATCTGAGAATCACACTAAAACTACACACAGAATTGTCTTACAGAATTTGTTATGGTTCTACCTATAGCTATAGATTTATTTATTGTTTTGGCGGAATAGTGTCATAAAACTCTGCACAAGTCAAAAACCTAAAGTTTTTACCACCCCATTAAAATCTTTTCGTCTATAGAATATTAAAAATTATTCTTGTTCATAGCTTAAATAAAAAATAATTTTCCTCCTCAGGCTGGAAAACTCAAGACAGATAGGTGGCAGGATGAGAAGTGGGTATAATATAAATCTTCTGTTTTTATTTTAAGCAGTGAGCAGGAACACTTCAACAATACATAACTCGATGTTATGTACTATGCTACCTGTAGCAACTGAGACGATGTTTGTTTAAAGGCTGATAGATAGCTGTGACCCCTTCTCTTTCTCCTGTTCTCTGCTTGGAGTTATGGTGATGTATTAGCTTCTCCTTGGCATAGCAAAAGCTTTCAAATACCTAGCGGCATTTTTTTTTTTTGTCAGAGTTTGAATGCCTTTATAAAACAAAACAAAAAATTCTATCCTGGCCATTGATCTACCTGCAGTTTGAATCACACAGTTATTTTTTTCAATTCCTTTCCAGGGCCTGGTCCTGACAACACATAAAAAGGGAACACATTTATTTCAAATCTTACTATTAATATTTTGATTTACATTAAGTATACAGCCAGAGTATACCAGTGGTTTAAACACAAAAGCTATATTTATATACAGAAAATGAGTTGAAAATTTGACGGAATATTTTAGATTAAATAATGCAATCCAGTGTGCTCCTCCTTCCCCAAACATACATGTCCCTCATATTTGGTTTCATAATCCAGTAGTTGGCTCCATTTCCCACTCTACATATGTGGGTGTAATCATGTTGGAACTGTAAGCTCTAAATTCTGAAAATGATTATAAGCATAGAAAAATTTATGGTATGGAAAAATGAATTACTGATGCTTTTCATTCATTCATTCATTTTTTACCTTTCTGCATCAGAATAAAAAGCACTTTTATGTTACTGGAAAAATGGAAAGTAAAACTCACGACAAAAATGGATTCATAATTAAAAAACGTAGAATTTTATTCCATTACCTGTTTAACAGCTTCGTTCAGCCATATGTTTTATGTAATGGAAATGATTGTGTTTATTTGTAGTGCACAGCAGCATGTTCCTTGGTATCTTTTTTGTTTGTTTGTTTGTTTGTTTAACTGTCTATGGGAAAGTCAGGAGAGCGTAGGACTCGGAAGATCTGAATTCCAGTCCCAGCTCTGTCACTTACCAGACATGAGGTTGGGCAAGTTACTTAACTGCTTTGACCTTCCATTTTCTCATCTGGGAACCTGTGATAATTGTTGTCTACTTTAGGAGGTAGTTGTGAGTTAAAAACGGGACAGCTCTAGTGCTGTTTGCTCCGTCCTGTGCATCTGGTCAGCCTGGTGTGTATCATGTACTTGGTTAATGTTGAAAAGACACACACAGTGATGCCTATGACCAATAGACATGGAAGCTCCCCATGACAGATGAGTCAAATGTCAGCGAGGAACAAGGTTTCAGACTTTGTTTCTTGTCATTCTTAACGTTTGACTGGTGGTGAAAGTGAAATCTAGAGAAATCAAGATCTTGCTCTGAATAATATACCTGGTCAGTGGCAGATCTGGAACCAGAACCTGCAACCCAATGCCTATGCTGGTTCCTTTTATATTAGCTACATGACTATGTAACCCATGAAAGCTGTATTGTATTTTGGAAGTCATTATAATGCTATTAAGAAAACATTCAAAACAAGTCTTTTTTCTAATCATTTAGGAAATTCCAAATGGACCAACATCCCTTCTGTAGTAACACATGTTGACATTGGTTGAAGGGCTGTAGATAATGAAGACCCCACTTAGACATTGCCTTATTTAGTCATTTACTCGGATGCATTTGCAGAGTACCAGCCCTGAGTGTACTATGCTGCGATAGGCCCAGGGAACACTCAGAAGAAGACACAAACCCTCTAGTGGACAGACATATAAACCAATGACTTTAGCACATCCTAGTGCCATCTAAAAGGGGTAATGAAAAGGTGTAGGAGAGGTAGAGTAGTTGAGGTCGGGTAGCGGAAGGGAAATAGAAATATTCCTGCTGGACAGAGCAAAGGACAACATTGCAGTTAGAAAGAGGAAGCAGGAGGCTAAGAGAAAAATACGTGAGTGTGAAATATCAAAAAAACTAATTGATTTTGGTTGGATGGAGTTTAGCCTTCATATGGAACACTAGTGAGATAAGAAGTGGATCACAAAGGTCCACAGAGATAGCTTCTGGGAGGACCTGATATTCCATTCCAAGGAATTTGGCATTTTTATGTGGCTTTATATTTCAGCATATTATTTCAACAAGTAAATTATAGAAAGTAACTATCAAGTTATCCAACAGAAGTTCTGAACAGTATAGTTGTTAATATGCTCAACAAATATTTATTATGCATTTTCGTTTGCTTGATAATTTGAGCTAAATCTCTCTACAACTCACAGGACTTGTAGGGAAAAAGTAATAGTCTGAGGAAAGAAGAAAAGCTGTTGAGAAATTAATGTTTGACCTAAGGGACTACCCTTAGTGACCTCCAGGACAACTCTTGTCAGACAATCATTAACTATGATGAAGGTGTACATTACTCAATGAAATATAACTCTTCAAGAATCTTTGTTTTTTAATTGATAAGACACATGGGTAAACACATTTAATGTATTCTTTTTGGGGTGAGCAGTAAGTAAGGGGATGTTCTTTGTAAATATTATGCCCTCAGTGTGTAGCAATAGTGACCCAGCAACAGCAAAAAAGAATAATGGGAAAAATGGCACAAAAACTGGTACATGTCCCTAAATCTGCAATGCAGAGGAGTTTTCCCCTTCTATTTTCTACTCTGTAGAGAAGATTATAAAAAATAATTTTCTGTCATTATTTAAATTAATATTCTCTTCTAATATGTGGCTAAAGTGGCACCCAGGCATTTGCTGCCTAAGGAAAGAAGAAAAGACGTTTGAAAATTAATGACATCTTTGTCTAGTGTAAAGGTAACTGGAAAGAAAAGTTGTTTACATAAAAATGGGCATTTTAAGGGACAAAAAACATTAAGTAGTAATAAAAACAGAGATGCATCTGTTCTTTATTTTTCTTTTTGAATGTGTTCTCCCCACCAATTTCAACAAAGAAGAGATGCTTCTCAAATATGTCTCCCTCGAACAGGACTTTAACTGGCAGTATATAGAAATGCTAGGAATGAGGAAAAATTATGATCTGGGCTTCAAAAATGGTTAGAAACCTGAGATGGTTGCCTACTTGTCTCATTTTTTAAAGTCCAGTTTTAGATTAATGGTAAGTAGATAAACTCAAGCCTTATTGAGTTTCCCTTGTACCTTTAGAACAATTCACATGAGGAATAAAAATATTTAATTGTACTGTTCCAAATATGGATTTAATATGATTGCTAATAATGTGAAAATAACATATGATCTAGATTTTTTTCAATAAACCTTCCAAAATTGCATCATTTTGAATGAGTTGGGATCTCATAGTTCATCCATTTCTAAATCTCGCCTGGGCACAGTAACCACCCAAAAACAATACTTGTTTTTTGTTTCCTTGCTCCACCTCTGGGTCAATTTTACCAAGCCTTTTACTCTCGTGGGTCCCTTTCTGGCTCTGGCAGTTAAGGCAAAGAAGCCTGTTATCAGCAGGAGAGCATTGCTGGATGTTTTGAGACTTGGGTTGCAGGAAGCAAGATACTGTCTTAGTCTTTTTACACTGGATGGCAAGGGAAAGTCACTTACTCTCACTGAAAGTCCTCTAGCCTTGGTAGCCAGAAAAACAGACATGCAGTTCTCCTTCTATTCCCTAAAGCTTTATCTCTCTGATTCCATACGCACCCTGCCTGGGTAAATCTGCCTCACAGAGTTACCATAAGGATGTCATGATATAATATTCTGAAAACACTCTTTAAATTTATACACTTGGTTGATATAATATTACGACCAAGAGTGAAAAGAAGGGCATAGCAGTATTTCCCAAATATACTTAGAGGGTCCTCCTAGGGATTATGGGTGGGAAGGGTCTGGCAGTTAACAATGACAAAAGCAGGGCAAAGTTAGTTATTGCCTGAAGACAACAAGTAAACCAGTGAAAGGTAGACAGAAGTCCAGATTCAGAGCTTTAGTTTTAGTCATAGGATCAGGTGAACTGTATGACTTTTAATGAAAGAGTTGGCCCATCAAACTTCTGCATCGCAGAAAAGAGTCTGGGGTTAGGCAGGTGTTCCCTTCCCAGCTGACTCCCTTCTTTCCTTCATGGGTTTCAAGGTTCTAGATATGCTTCAATTCAGGAGCTGCAGAGCACTAGAAAAATGATTTCATTTCCTTCTGTGAACAAGAAACATTTATGATATGCTAAATGTAACCCTTCATATGTTTCTTTGCCGCATATAAACCGATAGCTGGATGTTAACAAGATTTAGATTAAGCCTTTATAAATGCACCCTTTGTCCTTGTAATGCCTATCAGAGATAGTGCCTTATACAGACTTTCTGAAGCATGGTACCATGCAGTTTTTGATGCATACTTTTTAAATTTGTAGTTTTATGTAGAGAAAAAAAATCTCTAACCTTGTGTATTTTAGAAGCAAGGGGACAAATAGAGTGAAGGGAGAGGAAAGTTGCAAGTAAATAAAAAAAAAATAACAGAAATGTCAGATGTGATTTTGATTCCTGCCTGTTTGGCTAACGTTTCAACTTTTGAAAAACACTCAGTGAAAACTTTTTTAAACAGTCATGAGGAATGAAAGAAGAGGGAATGGTTATCTACCAAGTGTAAAGCCCATTTTCCTTGGTGCTGAATTTTAGCCTGGAATGAATTTTTATGACCACATTATAAACCTCTGAAATTAGAGTTTAGTGGAAGTGCTGAAACTGTCTTAAATATATTTTACTGGCAAATGTGTTCCTGGAATGATTTTTGTAAAGGTAAAGATATTAATTTTATGCAATCCATATGTATGTGTGTTTTAAAACATTTGAAGAGTTTCTTATTTTCAGCATAACTAGCACATAATCAAAGATGGAACAGAATGATTTGAAGAGTTTTAAAAGAAGAAATTACACATTCTGTCTGTCAAAAGTTCTGCATAATTCATTTCATTTTAATACTGTGATGCATTTAGCTCCTTACAATCTAAGCACTAGGGAAGATAGATCAGTCTGGTATGATTCCAGAATTTCCTCCTTACAGCCCAATACCCATTTCATTTCTGATGAGAGTATTCAATCTAAGTGTGGGAGAAAAGTCTCTTTTTCCCATCAGGAACTATGTAGCTCTAAATCCAACAATTGATTTGAGAATTTAAAAATAACAGAAATGGATTTTTCCACTAAACAATATCATCCTTACTGAGTAATATTTAAGAATAAAAAAAAGTTATGATCTGTATACATAGTATTTTAACATAGGATTCTCAGTTTGTAGACATATTTTTATGATGAAGCTTAATTAAAGTTTGAAATAAAACAATATTTCCCATAATAGATATCATATTTTCCTCTATTTTAAGGTAGTTTACACTAATTTGGCTATGTCACTGTGGTGAAAAGCCTCCAATCTTTTCTACTGTTCTCTTCCTTCGCTGTAAGGCAAGAAATATCAGCTGAGAAAATGCATGGGTTAGGAGGAAATCATAAACAATTTTTGCAGGAATTTTAAAAGAAAATCTTGATTTTGGACACTTCTGAATTTGGGTGCAGAAGGAAAGAAGGAATGAAGGAAAGAGGGAGAGAGAAGAAAGAAAGAAAGAGAGAGAGAGAAATTTACTGATAGAAGGTGGGAAAGGTGTGTTTAAATAGAAGGTCATTGGAAAAAAGAAAAGCAAACTCTTTTTAATGCAGTCTTAATTAGAACAGGGTCCCATGTGATTCTGCCCTCATCGTACCACACCCTGCTGTGGTTTTGTTTGGTGCAACACACTATGATGACATAGTGAGGCAGGCCAAGGGACAGGAACCTAGATGATTAGGGTCTGAAGACTGTAGCTGAGGAATTATGGAAAAGAACTTACTCAAACTCATAAAATGAAGATTTAGTGATGGGTTAAAATGCCATCTTCAAGTACTATTTAAAATACGATTTATTCTGGGTGGCTCTGAGGAAGAAGTATGAGACCAATGGGCCTTTTTAGGCCAGGCAGACATACTCTCAGACTAAGCAAGAGCTGCTTAGGAGTTAGAGTTCTTTGGAGGTGGCGTATGTTACTTCAGGAAGTAATGAGTTAGTCTGTCACTGGAGACTTTAAGGAGAAGCTAAGAGTTAGTTAATCATGTGGAGTGTAGAACCAGATACTACCTAAGAGTCTTTCTGATTGTGACAATCTAAAATTCCACCTATCTAGTTCATACTACCTATGAGTCTTTCTCTTTCTGATTGTGACAACCTATGTATCTCTGGTGTAGCTGTGTTTGTAGAATCACTCTTTACTGGAGAGAATACAACAGTGGAATATGTTAACACTGACATATCCTGAATCACTGACCCTCTCATTCTAAGTGCTTGAGCCTTCCTATACCCCTGGAGTATAAGAAAGTAGGTGTTTTTTAGAAAATCACTAAGAGAAACATAACGTATCTTTCCATCCCTCCTTCTACTCTGCTTTAGGAGAAAAGTGAACACTAATAAAGATAACACTAGGAAGAAAATAAATGCTCCTGTGAATTCTAATAAAGGATCTTTGAATATTGGGAATATCTGGGTCATAAGGTCAGACTGTTTTACTTATTGCTTGATGTTCTAGCTGTCAAGCCTGCCTGTTGCAAACCTGGAACCCAGTAGGTCAACTCAGCTTTGACCTAGTGCACTGTCTGATATGTGGGCAAATGAGTTTGCAGCAACCATTTGCCCTCTGATGAACTGGGTTGGTATGAGAATTTGGTGTGACCGTGGAGATGAAATTTTTGCTTCTGGCTTACTGCAGTTGCTGAATAATTTGTTTCTGTTGCTATAAAAGGGATATTATTACTCAGCCACATAAGCTGTAAGCAATTATCCCCCTACTATAGTGCATCTCAACACTGTGCCTTCTGTTAACTTGGGTGCTTTTGAAACCAAGAAAGGAGGAGGTTGGCAGGGGGTGAGGGATGAAAGCTTACCCGATGGGTACAATGAACACTATTCTGGTGATGGGCACACTAAAAGCCCTGACTTAAGCATTATACAATATATCCAGTGTAACGAAAATATTTGTGCCCCCTTCGTATTTTGAAATAAAAAAATGTTTTGGTACATGGGTCTTAGCCTATATCCCAAAATCTCTGGGGATGGAGCCCCAGGCATCAGTATTAGTTTCTCCAGGTGATTCTAACATACAAGATTTGCTATTCAATTAATAGATTATGGGATGTACCATAAATAAAGCCAAACTTTGACTTGATGTGAAATTACTTAGAGCAGATCATTAATTTAGGAAAATACAAGAAATAAATATGCAGGAAGAACAAGCAAAATGACTTTCTGGCTTCCCATTTTTCCTTGGATATTTACACATAAGAATGAATCTCAGTGGTAGTTTTCCTGCCCTGAACGTAATACAATAAACCAGAAGGTTCCAATATATGAGGTCTGCACTGTTGAAATCAGCAATGTGTTTGGGTAGTTTGTGAGTTTGGCCGAGAGAAACTACCTCACATGGAGGTATGTTTTCTCCCTAAAGCTGTACAGAAATAGATCTCAAAATATCAATCCAGAACTACTTGTTAGTATGTGACGGGAAGGTATCTGTAGGAGGCTGACAACTTTTCTCAAGTCATTGATACTTTGTCACTTAACTTGGCACCCATATACCCCAAAAGATTGTAATATAACAGAGTGTGTCTGTAATATAACGGAGAGTGTTCAAAAGCAACAATTTTATGAGGAGAGTTGTACTCTTAACATTGAAAGCCAGAAATTGGTATATTTGGTATCAAATTGAAATATAATACATAATTTATTAATAATCAACCAGAATGTCAATAGTGAAGCAGTTATCATTGAAAATAAAGATGACAATATGTGATTGTATGATATTTAGAATAGTTCATTTGGTTTATGACATATAACCCTATGTAAGAACTGTGATATTGTTTTATTTTTTATTTTTTCTATTTTGAGTATTTTTATTTATTTTCTCCCTTTCACTGTCTCTCTTGTTTTGATGTTATTTTACAAGTAAGAAAGTTATCTTCCTTCCTAGCCTGCATCAGTGTGTACCTCTGCCCTCTTCCTGGCCAAATAATGGGGCTTGTTCCTAGATATGGTTAATGAGGGGTAGGGATTTTGTGGTTTGAAGCAGGCTCCCTTTGGAATTTCTTTGAACTACAGAAACCCTGCTACTTACAGTGTCTTTCTTGTTTTTACCAGTTTAGCACAAATGTTGCCTTTCAATGCAACTACATGTTCAAAGAAAAACATAAAATTGTGTTAGTTTAAAGGACTCATTAATTTTCTTTGTACTGCAAATCATCTGCATTAACAAATGCAATATGCTGATTCTATATTCAAACTTATTCCATTTCGGTTGCTATTAACTTCAAAGGAGACCTAAAGAAAAAAGTGTAAGAGAGTTAAATTCTTGTGTTGAAAAATTAATACATTACTGACAACTGACCCACTTTTTAGCTTCTCTGGTTTAAATTTTAAAGTTTTTCTATTTGTAAGACAGATCTGTGGTTGAACTTGTTCTAGGGTATTGCTTCCTTAAAGATTAACCCCCCCTACCCTATTGAGTCAGTGTAGTTCTATGAATTCTTATAATATAGTTAGTTTAATATCCTTTCTGAAGTTGCTACCCAAGTGTGTGTGTGTGTGTGTGTGTGTGTGCGCGTGTGTGTATGTGTGTATGAGTGTGCATTTAGGCATTGAACACAAAGATATCAGATATCTAAAATGAGAAAGTAGAAGCAAAAATTGGTTAACTCAGGGAATAGGGTTTTAACTTATGTTGCTGATGTTAAAAATTATCCATTATTTGAAATAATTTGTTAGCATTTCACCTTATCAGGAATTGTCAGTGTTCAAATATTGAGCCTGAATCTCTGACTTAAATATTTATAAATATGTAAGTATAACTATATCGGTAATTCAATATTATCTCTTACTGATAAAAATAACCAGGTTAACAATTTTGAAAAATAAATGCAAATAGTCTGCCACACATTAGTATAACCCTAATGAATAAATATGCTAACAGTTTATCCCTTTCTATGATTATTAAATCGTTTGTTTTTTCACCGTGACAAAGGCTAAGCAAGATAAAAGGAAATGTAGTTGCTAGGTGATATCAGTAATTCCATCATTTGATATTAAGAGGAAAACTTAAATCCTAAGATGATATGATGGTTTTTTAAGAACACCTGTGTCTAGCATAAAATAGACATCAATTTCTTATGTCTTTCTTTTGTATGATTGTAAGTATTTTTTCTATAAAACAATTTTTTAAAATCCGTTTTTTAGTTTCCTAATTTAATTTGCCACTGTAGTTCTACATTTGGGTAAACAAACAAACAAACAAAGCACATGTAGGCAAACATTGAAATTATACTAACAGTTTTTCTTTATTATCTTTCATGTTGCTCCCAACAAAGTTAAAGTTCATGACTTTGTTTTCAAAATCTTTTCACTTGAAAACTTGAATACATCCCTCCTGACTCTGAGTCTCTGGAGGATGATCTTTAGGGTAGTGATGAGAATACACTGTAACAAGATCTGAATGGTTTTTCTGCTTTAACAGAACAGAAGCTTTGTGATGATGGGTTGGGGGATTGGAGAAACACCAATGTGCCCTGCTGTCTACTGGGATGCAGACCTCTTGGGAGGTCTAGCCTCATTAATAATGTGGTGTATCTTACCATCTAATCAGTTTGTAGAGTTTAGTGAAATTTTCACATTAGATCCTTACTGGCATATTGTCTACAGCCATACCACCCAGAACACGCCCGATCTCGTCTGATCTCGGAAGCTAAGCAGGGTCAGGCCTGGTTAGTACTTGGATGGGAGATCTTACTGGCAAATCCATTTCATCTCTTGCCTAGCTACTCCTTGAGTAAATATTCTCTGTGACAAAGTTAGGAATAGGTGGCTATTTCTGTTCTATTTCTATTGCTCATCATGACTTTTTTTTTCTAAACTTGCAAACATCTGTAGCCAAAAAGGGTGCAACACAATGTAATTAGAGTTCATGAAGTGCTTAACAGAGAGAATATTCAAGGATTGTGAATAGTTGTGATAAGTTCCATTCCTACAGAGACTGGACAGGTGACCTGAATAGGTATCGGGATCAGGTAGAGACTTTATGCTGAATTAATGAAAAAGCCACTATTTAGCTCCAAGAGATGGTTTTCGTGTAGAAAGGATAGCCCTGAGTCACTAGACCCTCTAGTTTTTTAAGAGAAGCCCATGCTCTCAAGTTTTTTTTTTTTAATTTATTTTTTTTTTATTGGGGGAAAACTACAAAGCATTTACAGTGTAATGTTTACAGTCACAATTTATAGTGAGCTGGTTTCCCAAAATATATTACCACTCAAGTTGACTTATCTTGTTACATTTAAAAATCTGCTCTGTCAAAGTAGTCCATAGAGTACATACATAGTGCTCCAACTGTATCTACGTACAACCAACACTCCATTTTAAGTGTACAATTAAATGATTTTCAGTGTATTTACCAAGGTGTACAGTTAATCACAAGCTTCAGCCCAT
>CAUYRT010080871.1:0-36930 GCA_963574885.1 Lepilemur ruficaudatus
ATGCCTGTAGTCCCAGCTACTTGGGAGGCTGAGGCAGAAGGATTGCTTGAGCCCAGGAGTTTGAGGTTGCTGTGAGCTAGGCTGACGCCATGGCACTCACTCTAGCTTGGGCAACAGAGTGAGACTCTGTCTCAAAAAAAACAAAAACAAAAAAAAAAAAACTTTTCATTTCATTGATCTCTTTTGTATTGTTTTTTGGGTTTCAATTCCATTTATTTCTCCTCTGATCTTTATTTCTTTTCTTCTACTAATTTTGGATTTGGTTTGCTCCTGCTTTTCCAGTTTTGTGAGATGTATTGTTAGGTTGTTTATTTGAAGCTTTTCTACTTTTTTGATGTTGACGCTTATTGCTATGAACTTTCCTCTTTTTAGTGCTTGTGCTATGGGATTTATTTATTTATTTATTTATTTGAGACGGAGTCTCACTCTCTTGCCCGGGCTAGAGTGCCGTGGCGTCAGCCTAGCTCACAGCAGCCTCAGACTCCTGAGCTCAAGTGATTCTCCTGCCTCAGCCTCACAGGTAGCTGGGACTACAGGCATGCGCCACTGTGCCCGGCTAATTTTTTCTATTTCTAGTTGTTTGGCTAATTTCTTTCTATTTATAGTAGAGACGGGTTCTTGCTCTTGCTCAGAGGCTGGTCCCGAACTTCTGAGCTCAAGCAATCCTCCTGCCTCAGCCTCCCAGAGTGCTAGGATTACAGGCGTGAGCCACCATACCTGGCCACTGTAGGTTTTAATATGTTGTGTTTTTATTTTCAATTGTTTTGAGAAATTTTTAAATTTCCTTAATCTCTTCGTTGACCCAGTGGTCATGAAGGAACATATATATTGTTTGATTTCCGTGTGTTTGTGTATTTTCCAATGTTCCTGTTATTGATTTATAGTTTTATTCCATTGTGGTCAAGGAAAATACTCGGTATGACTTCAGTTGTTTTGAATTTGAGACTTGCTTTGTGGCCTAACACATGGTCTGTTTATTGGGGTGGGAAGTGCTGTAGCAGGTGCTCACAGTGCGAGTGGAGAGAGATTTCTCATGCCGAAACTAAGGTATAAAAGTAAAAAATCCTCTTAGAGGAGGTGGGTGAGGGGAGAGAGAAAGAGAAAGGGGGGACAGGGAGGGGGAGAGAGAGGGGTGTCCTGGTATCCCAAAGAGAGAGAAGGGAGATGCCAGCAGTGAGGCAGAGTCGCTCACTGACTTTAAGGGGGATGAAGAAAAGAAGTGTTGGCTGTCAGTTGATAACTAACAAAAGTGGCAGCAGGTGGATAACAAAAACCGTAACGATGTCAAAGTTCAAAAGTTGGCTTCCTGCCTTTCCTTGGGGAAGGGATTATCGCAGGAGATGTGGCTCTGTCCTCGAGATATGGTTGAGGCTGTAGCTTGTTCTCCTGCTGTTTACTCAGGAGCTCTGTAAAAGCAGATTCTCAAAAAACAACTGTGAAAGAGAGAGATTTACATCTCTTTCCCATCCACTCTGCTTTTTCAGAACTTGTGCAAAACAGAACTCCTGCAGGGTGCCTGTCAGTGTGAGAGCTCATAGGACTGGTCTGTAGCTGTTGCTGGGGAAATTGTAGGATTAGGTGTTTTCCTGTTAGGTTTGCAAGGCCGCCCTTACACGATGCTTGAGAGTGACCCATGAACTGAGGAGAAGAATGTGAGTTCTGCAGCTGTGGGATGAGCTGTTCTGTAGATATCTGCAAGGTCCGTTTGGCCTTAGTGCAGATTAAGTCCCATGTTTCGTTGTTGGTTTTCTGTCTGAACTGTCAGTGCCGCAAGTGGGGTGTTGGGCTCTGCAGTGATTTTTGTATCGGGATCTCTCTCTTTAGCTGTGGTATTTGCTTTGCATCTGGGTGCACCAGTCTTGGGGTGCACATTTGTTTAGAATTATTGCATCCTCTTGATGACTTGACCCCTTTATCATTATATAATGATCTCTTAGTCTCTTTTTACAGTGATTGTCTTGAAATCTATTATATCTGATAGAAGTATAGCTACTTCTCCTCATTTTTGGTTTCCGTTGGTTTCTAGAAATATCTGTTTCCATCCTTTTATTTTCAGTCTATGTGTGTCTTTGTAGGTGAAGTGGGTTTCTCGTAGACAACATGCAGCTGGGTCTTGTTTTATTATCCATTAAGCTACTCTGTCTTTTCTTTTTTTTTTTTTTTTTTTTTTGAGGCAGAGTCTTGCTGTCTTGCCGAGGCATGAGGGAGGTGGCGTCAGCGCAGCTCACTGTAACCTCAAACTCCTGGGCTCCAGCAATGCCCCTGCCTCAGCCTCCCAAGCAAGCTGGGGCTACAGGTGTGAGCCACTGCGCCTGGTCCTCCTATTTTAAATTTCTAGGAGCGGTTTCTTATTTCCTAACTGTTCTTTGCTCTTACTGCTTCATTTCCTGTTTCATGAAAAATGGTCTTCTGATTTTTCTGAAGATGTTCATTATAACTTTCCTGAGGTTTTCTCCTGTTTGCTGCATTTACTCTTGGTTTCTTGCCAGCGTGCTCTCTCTGTCCGCTCTGTTTCGGGCCAGGACGTTTCCTGTGCATGTCTAGGCACGTGGACTGCAGCCTCCACTCACCAGGGGCGGCTGTCAGCACAGAGGGGCCGTCTCCCTGGCATCCTCGTCCTCCCCCCGTGTCCTGTGCTGCTGCCCCTGAGTGGGTTGCTGTGGGGAGAAGCTGCCAGAAGGTCCAATCCTGTTTTTCCTCGGGCGCTTCCTCAGCTGCATCTCTGTCCCTGACACGCCCCTGCCCCGCTTCCCCGAGTGCCTGCCCCCAAGCCCCCAAGGGCTGGCGTGGGCCTCCCTCCTGCCAGACAGAAGAGCTGGTGTCTCGGGTTCCAGGCCACGCCTGGGTTCCTCAGCCCTAGCCGGTTGGGTTCGGCCTCGCTCCACGCCCCCGTCAGGCATGTTCCCCTTTTCCTGAGCGAGTGAGCTCAGACACCCGTAAGTTTATGTTTAAATCATAGACGTTAGCAAAGTAAACGTGCAAAACATGCTTTTTCTTAATGTGTGCAGTTCTCATCTTACCAGGTTTCGTGAAAGTGTTGGTGCATCCTCTGCTGTGGCCACCTCTGTGCTCCTCGGCAGGGGGTGCCATGGACTGGGCGTCACTGGCCCTGACGCTCTGCCGTGTGTCCTCGAGGAACTCCCGTAGACCCAGACCCTGTGGTGTCTTTAGGTGACGGCTCGGGTTTTGGAGGGAAACTGAGTCCACGATCAGGGGGACCTGAGGCTCCCGCTGATGGCCCCGTCTCCAGAAGGTCTCAACAGCCGCCAGCAGCCATGAAAGGGAAGGACGTCCACGCGCAGCACTTGAAGGTAGGGCTGGCGGGGAGGGCGGGCCCCCACGCGCACTCTCACCTCTCCCGCCCGAGCCGTGTCTTGGTGCCAAGCCCGACACCCTGATGGCGCTGTCAGCTCCAGCGTCACCCTGGTTTGACGCCATCGGTGTCCGGACACGTGTCCCAGGAGAGGGCACTCGCTGCCCCATGATACCTTCCGCACCTGTGTTTTAATCACCAGGGAGACAGAACTGGGGCTCTGCTTCCTGAGTTTAGGGGTCACAACTGTGACCGTCTGTTGGGAAGGGACTGTGTTTTGTTTTTTTGGTTCTGGGGACCGGCCTTATGGTGGGTGACTGTGCCTGGGCTGCCCTCTGCCCCCTGGAGTGGACCACCCTCCAGAGCTGTGGGGATGAGTCCGGGGCCTTCGTGTCCCACTCTGCATGTTTTCCCTGAAGTTGGCCCTGGAGGAGCGTCTCTCGGCTGGCGCAGTGGCTGGGGCAGTCCTGACGGGCTCCACCCTGGCTCTGCCGCAGTGACCAGGGAGTGTGTGTGGCCCAGCCCCGCGGTCCCCAGTGTGCTCCTTCCCGACGTCTCCCTCGGCTCCCCACCCTCAGGCATCAGGAAGGCCACGGCTTTTCCAGGTGTCCAACTGCAAAGGCGGACCTTGTCCAGAAGCACGTCCTGTCCCCATAAAGAGGCCTGCCCTTTCCTCCCTGACTGGGCCCAGCCGTGGGCCCTCTGTGGGCTGGGCCGTCCCAACCTGCCGCCCACAAGGCCTTGCTGCCTCCCGGGAGGGGGGCGTCTTCCCGTCAGGCAGGAAGGGCCCTGCATGCCGTGGGGGCTGCTCGTTCCAGGGCACAGACCAGGAGTGGGTCTCGCTTGTGGGTGGGGGGACTTGTGGGGCCGTCCTGGGAGCATCTCCTACAGACATTCCCCCTTCCAAAACTGGCTTCCTCACTGTCTCCGAAGGTTTCGGGGAGGAGAGTGGAGCCCACGGACGTCCCTTACTGGCTGTCCATCTCCACCGCTCCCCTCCCCACGGGGCGACGGCAGCACAGCGTCTGGATGGTAGGGTCAGGCTGCTTCTCCCGCTTTGATGTGTCTCCCCGCCGCAGGCCTTGCTGCAGATGGTGCGTGAGGAGAGCCGCCAGATCCTGGCCCTGTCGGAGAGCTGCGGGCCCCCTAGCGCTCTGAGCAGAGGGGAGCCACACGCACCCCTGGACCCCATCCCAAGAGAGGGGCAGGGCCTCTTGAAAGTGGCACCCCAAAAAGGCGAGAAGGTAAAGGAATTGCTTGGTCCATAAATGGGAAAATGCAGGCTTTTCTTGTTAGCTAAAAACAAGCTCTTTTTTTTTAACTTAGGCGTAAACTCCTTATTGGAGTTTTATTTTAACCTCACGTACCCCTTTTTTGAAAGAATTTAAGGAGCTTGCAGCAATAGCTCTGTCTGCAGACAGGTGTGCAGGGCTTGATTTAGTGTCGCCAAAAACAAGCGGAAGAGAAACCTGGACCCCCCACCTGGGGTAGTTCCCAGGGGAGGGTCCCTGCTCAGGTGCTGGCTGTCTGGGGTGAGCTGAGGGGGTGCTGAGAGAGGTCTGATCTGGTCACGTGAGGTCACAGGAGGACTCGGCCTGGCAGGGTGTCCTCCTCCCCCTCCCCACCCCCGCCAGTCTCCTCCTGGCACCAGGAGGAAAGGGCCTGGTCCTAGTGCCTAGAATGTGCCCGGCACACGCTGGTGCCCGTAGGATGCCGGTGGGAGCGCCACGGTCCTCCCCGCGCACTGCGACTGCCCCCCCCCCCGCTGCAGCCCCCGCAGGCCAGGGCCTCACAGGCGTAGCAGCGGAAAGGAAGCAAAGTAGTTCGCTGGCATTTTGCTCCATCTTACTCATTTCATCATCTTTTTCGTGGTCTCTTCTCTGCTTACAATGGCAGCGTTTGCTTCCTGTGCCCTCAGTGATCCTGGCACTGTGTGTCGTCTCTTCTGTCAGAGTAATTTCTACGCTGACAGCTGTCAGTCTGATGGCTGCTGCAGCCAGGTGGCAGACGTGACTCTCCCTGCTCTGCAGGCTGACACCCGAGATTAGGGTGCCGCAGGGTCGGCTTCGAGTGGTGGCCCTCTGGGGTTTGGGCTTCAGCGTGGGTTTGGGAGACACAGATACTCAGTCCACAGAACACCTGCAGAATGCGTTTGTGAGAACACCGAGTTTCTTGTTTCGATGTTTTAGGGACCTTCCGAGGTGTGCCTTGATTGGAGAGGAGAGTTTCTGCAGGTCGTGCAGGAGGCATTTGACAAGGAGTGGAAGACGCTGAAGCTCCAGCTGCAGCCTGGACTTGGCAGCTTGGACCCTGGGGGCCGAGACTGCCTGTTTGAGAGGCTGGAGAAGGTCGTCCAGGCGCAGGTGAGTGACAGCCCTGTGTCCATGCCTTGATTTACCCCTGGAGCCCAGCACTGGTGGAAAAGGAGACAGAGCCTGTTTAGTATGTGAATTTCAGTTCACCTGTTCCTCTCAGTCTTGGAATGTGGCTGTGACTAACGGAGGAAATCATGCTTCGGTCCACACATGACGCCCTTGACAGCTCAGCATGGCCCGGCCCTGACACGCCAGGCCTGGCAGCTGCAGGGAGAGGGTCCCAGAACTGAGGGCCCCCAGGGGCCACCGTGTCCCCGTACCAGACTCACAAGCAACAGGCTTGTCCCGGAGCAGCTGGAGCGTGGGCTCACACGGGGCGGTGTGGGGAGGGGGTGCAGGGCCGTCCACACCTGGTGCTCGGTCTGCTCACCGCCTCCTGCCCGCCCCCCTCCTCCCAGGGAGACCTGCAAGAAAAGTCCCTGGAGCACCTTCGCGCCTCAGACAGGAGCAGCCTGCTGTCTGAGATACAGGCTCTGCGTGCCCAGCTGCGCCTGACGCACCTGCAGAACCAGGAGAAGCTGCAGCAGCTGTGCACAGCGCTCACCAGCGTGGAGGCCCGCGGGAGCTGGCAGGAGCACCAGCTGCGCAGGCAGGGTGGGTGCCGTCGCCATGCAGCCCGGCCCCTGCGGCTGTGTGGTACCAGTCTCAGCAGCCGAAATGTCAGCTCTCGTCAGGCCCCTGCTGGGGTGTCGGGACGCCGAGGCTGCTGCGTTTCTCGGCTGATTGAACTAAGTGGAGACTGTCCCGTGCGGCCGGCCCGTCAGAGCCAGGAGGGGGCCGGGCACGACAGGCCGTGCCTCTGGTCCAGCGGGCGGGAGGTGTCTCGCGTTGGGCACCCAGTGTGTTGGGCCCTGATTCTCTGGAGCTTGCGCCAGAGTTAAAGAGCGTGTTGTAGGTTTCTATGCCTAATTTAGATCCTTTGGGAAGTTTTGTGTGGACTCGAGGGTCACCTGTGGATAAGTGATGTTGTATTTATTTTCCGTTTCCCATCTACCTTTTCTCTTGTGTGTCATGCTGCCGGCCCTTGGGCAGATGCCGTTCCTTGCCTCTGCTCTGGGGGCAGCAGCTCAGCTCGCACCTGCATGTGGGGCAGACGCCCTTGGTCAGTGCGAGGAAGTTCCTTCCATCCCTAGGGTTGATTCCGTCAAGGGAGTGGCCTTGCATCCAGGCCAGGACCTCTCACCTGGGTTTTCCCTTTTACACGCGGCTGGGCTGGGCTGGGCTGCCAGCATTTGGCTCCTGTGTTCACGAGGGTACTGGTCTCGCTTCCTCTCTGTGCCCTTTCCTGGTCTCCGTGCTGGAGCAGCGCCAGGCCCTTTCTGGGTTTTCCAGAGGAGTTTGTCTGGAACTGGGGTTATTTCTTCCTTAAGTTTCGGGAGAGCTTTCCAGTGAAGCCATCTGGGCCTGGAGTTGGCTCTGTTGGAGGCACTCAGGGTGGAGTGGTGGGTTCGTGGCATTTTAGGGTGGCCACAGGGGTTTGTCACTCCCAGCCAGGAGAGCGGGGCCTGGGAGGAGAAGGGCTCAGAGGGCAGAGACCTCGGCGAGCGTCGTGGCTCCACCGGAAACGACGGCTTGTGGTTCATGGAAACTTCGTTTCTTCCCAAAACGAATACCTCTCCATCCCCCTGCGGGTCTGCTTCTACTTCAGCATCACTCATACAGCTCACTCTGAACGCACAGATGATGCCGTTTGATGTCCTTTCCTCTGTTCCAGTTGAGTTACTGGCATACAAAGTCGAGCAGGAAAAGTGCATAGCCAGCGACTTGCAGAAGACGCTCAGTGAGGAGCAGGAGAAAGCCAGCGGGGTGCGGAAGCTCCTGGCGGTGGAGCAGAACACTGTGAGAGCTCTGACGTCTGAGCTCTGCGAGTGCAAGCAGGAGAACGAGAGGCTGCTGAAGTCCCTGGACGCCGTGCAGCAGGAAGTCCTCCAGCTGAGGTGGGGCTCTGGCCATGGTCAGCCTCCACTGTCCTCAGAGGTCTGTTCGCTGTAGATGGAAGTGTCGTGGTTGTTGCCACGACTTTCTTGGCCTTGAAGTCAAACGACCTCTGGCGTGCCCCGGTGTGGCAGCGCGGTGTCCCGCTCTCCTGGGTTCACGGTCTGGGCCGGAGGGGTGATGGGAAAGTGGCCAGGGAGCTCCTGGCCCTGCCGACCTGGGAGCTCCTGGCCCCCGGGTGTTGGCCTGTGTGTCCCCATCAGCATTTGTGACACAAGGCATGGGGCTGCCTGTTTGCCCACAGATCCGTGCTGGACGGCAAGGAGAGCGACCTGCAGGCTGCGCTGCAGGAGCTGGAGTGTGAGCGTGGGAAGGAGCGTGTCCTCCAGAGCCGGCTGGAGGAGCAGCAGCTTCAGCACCTGCAGAAGGAGGGACAGAGCTCCAAGTCCTTGGAGGTGACTGCGCCGCGGGGCTGAGGCACAGGCTGTTTCCTCGGTGTGCCCAGCTGACAGGAGTGTGAGGCAGTGAGATAGGGCTGTATTTTGTAGGTGAAATTGTGCCTTTGTAGTGACAGACACGGGGTGGACAGGCACAGTGACCGGTGATGGCCGTCCCTGCTCTGCAGTGCCCACTGCCTGGAGCATGTGGGCTGCAAGGCGGACGCAGCCTCCTCGATGGTCACCCTGGACAGAGCACGGCCTCGGAGGTCTGTGCACAGCAGATAAGTGGGGGGCCTCGGTCTGGCAGTGTCGTGTGGCTCCAGAGCAGGCCCACCGGCGGCTCCAGGGGCCACGGTGAGGGGTTTCAGCAACACAGAAGTCACAGTTCGTAGCAAGTGGGAGGTGCGTGTCCCTGAGCCTCCTGGGCGCGAGATTTTCTGAGGAAGGGAGGGGGTGTCTCTGAATCCGCGACGTGTGTGCGTCCACTCGGTGCCCATTCCACGGTCCTTCAGGGCGGTAAGGTGACAGAGAGTCTCATACTTTCATCCCCAGGACAAATTGCAAAAGGTACGAGTGCTGGGTCAAAGTATACGAGCAGCAATTTGACAGGAAAACCATTGAGATACTTCCCTCTTCATTTGATTTTCCCGTCCTTTCGCTGACCAGGAGTTAAGAGCGTCCTTGGAGAAGCAGCGTGCGCAGAGCAGCAGGCTCGGTGTCGCGCTGAAACACGAGCAGACGGCGAGGGACAACCTGCAGAAGGAGCTGCGCATCGAGCACTCGCGCTTCGAGGCCTTGCTGGCGCAGGAGCGGGGCCAGCTCTCCCAGCTGCAGAAGGACCTGCAGGCGGAGAAGAGCCGCTCGCTGGAGCTGTCGGAGGCTCTGCAGCACGAGCGGCTCCTCACGGAGCAGCTGAGCCGGAGGACGCAGGAGGCCTGCGCCCACCAGGACGCGCAGGCGCAGCAGGCTCTGCTGCGGAAGCTGGCGGAGGAGAAGGCCCGCGTGCTGCAGCTGCAGGCGGTGCTGGGAGAGGCGCAGCAGCAGGCCGTGCGCGCGCAGCAGCAGCTCGAGGCCGAGGCGCAGAAGCGCTGCGAGGAGCTCCGGAGAGAGAAGGAGGTAAGTGCCGCGTTGAAGTCCACCGTGGAGGCTCTGCAGACCCAGCAAGGAGAGCTGAGATGCTGTCTGGAGAGAGAGGGGGAGAAAGCAGCGTGGTTGCAGGCAGACTTAGCGCAGTCACACACACGCTCGAAAGAGCCAGAAGGACCCGAGGACGCGCGGCGCGGAGCGGAGACGAGGCAGAGCCGGGCCCGTGCGGGCAAGTGGAGGAAGTGGCAGAGAGAGAAGGAGAAGCTGGTGAGAGCGCAGAGAGCCCAGCGCGGGGGGCGGGGGCGTGTGCGTGGATGGCGCCGGGGGCCTCTCTGCTCGCGTCCGTGCGTCTGTCCTCGGGCGAGCACCTCGCTGTCTGGGTCACTCCAGGGGTGTGGCAAGTTTGACAAGTTTGACATCAGGAGCCGCGACTCCAGCCTTGTTCTCTTCCACGGTGGTTGTGGCTGTTGGGGGCTCCTCGCGATTCCACACAGTTGAGGATTGGCTTTCTCATTCTGCAGAAGTCACCGCTGGGATTTTGGTAGGGATCGCACTGAAACCTGGGACTGCTTCGGGTAGCGTTGACATTGTGACAGTCTTACGTCTTCTGATCCGTGATCACAAAATGTCTATTTATTTAGGTCTTCGATTTCTTTCCACAGTGTTTTGGAGCTTTCAGAGTATAAGCTTTGTACTTCTTTTATCAGACTTAGTGTTACGTATTATTTTTTCATGGGGTTGTAAATTGAATTATTTTCTTAATTTTATTTCCAGATCATTCATGGCTAGTGTGTAGCAATATAGTTGATTTTTATCCATCGGTCTTGTATCCTGCAACCTTACTGAACTGATTAGGTGGTCACTGCCCATCTCCTGCTTCCAGCCCCTGCAGCGACCTCTGCTCTCTGTCTCTGGAGAGTGGCCCTTCGTGGCACTTCATGTGAACGGGGCCCTGCGACGTGTAACCTTTGTGTCTGGCTGCTTACACTTTGCATGATGTTTTCAAGGTCTGTCTGTGTTAGCAATGATGAAATTTTTTTGCTGATTAGAAAAACCTTCAAAATAGTTACAGCATCGTATCGTTAGAAGCCTTGGAAAGTAGAGATGCGCACAGCATGGCCCGGAGGGGCCGGGTGGTTTGGTGAGGTAGGTGGGGGAGTCCCATGGGAGGCCTGGATGACTCTGGACCTGGGGCTGTGTGGAGATGGCGCACGTGTGTTTGCCCTTCTTCCCCCGGGAGGAAATGTCTCCAGCTTTCACGGGATTCTCAAAGGCATCTTTCCTTTCTGAGAACTTCCCCAAACCATATCTAAAGTTTCTAGCCAGAACGTTTTATTTAATCTTGACGTTTTTGTAAAAACGTTTTATTTAATCTTGACGTTTTTATAAAAATGAATAGTAACATGATTGCTTAAAAAATAAATACAAAGAAAACATTTTCTACGTTAAACTAACAGATGTTTTTCATGTTGCACTTGGTATGTGTTTTTAGTAATGTAGCCTTTTGGAATTATTTTTACCGTAGGTGATTTGGTCTGGATTATAGAATCCTTCTCTAGCTGTAGCTTGCTGAAGCCTCCCAGGATAGGCATGTCAGGGCCAGTTGCATCTTTTCTGGACAAAATGAACGCATCAGTTCCTCTGCGTCTGACTGTCCTCATCTGGAAAGCAGATAAAATAATAATCCTTGCTTGCGTAGAGGCTCAGGCACGTGGAGTGCGATGATGTCGGGAGGGTGGGTCTGTGAGCTGCACCTGTCACCTCCCCAGGTGCTGTGGGTCAGCTCTGGGGCCTCGGCCCGGGTGGCTTCCCCGAAACCTTCCTGGGCTGGGGACCTGAACCTTCGCTGAGGCTGCCGCGCCCTCCGGGCCTTGCCTGCAGCGCTCTGTCCCTCCCATCCTGCCGGCTCCACAGGGCAGGCTGTTGTGCAGAGAGGTCAGGCCGAGGCCAAGGGACCACATGGTGACCTGGCTCCAACCTGAGGCTGTGCTCAGCCTCCCCAGCAGGCTCATATGTGTGCACTGGTGCACACACGTTCACATGCATGTGCCTATGCCCGTGTGAGTGGGGCCAGTGGACCGTGAAGCCTCCTCCTGTCTGTGTCGGGGCTGCAGGCCCTGAGTGCTTGTAGGCCTGGGCCTAATCGTTCTCAAAAGTGAAGATAAAAACACTTGCCACAGAGACTCTGGGGAATAATTTAGCGGCCTCTGAGCTGGAGGCACCCAGAACACTTGGGCCAGGGCGGGGGCGTGTGTGGCGAGTTAGTTTGAGGGATCATGCGGGAGACCCGAGCAGAAACTGGACCCCCTGCCCCGAGGGTGCCGCTTCCGACCCGAGGGGTCTCCCCCGTGTGCTGCTGTGTGTTTGGTCTTCTGCTTGGCAGCTGTGCCTTGGGAATGCTCACTTGAAGGTCTTTCGTGTTCTCTTTGCTGTGAACAGCGAGAGTTAGAGCTGCAGCGCCAGCGTGAGGAGCACAAGATCCGCCAGCTCCAGCGGACGGTGAGAGAACTGGAGTCTAAGGAGGAGGCGCTCCGCAGCGGTGGCCTCCACCGGGGCGCTCCCCGAGCGGCCCACGGCTCCGACGGGCCGGACCAGCTCCAGGAACAGCAGCAGGAGCTGGAGAAGATCCGGCAGCAGCTGCTCTGCGCGGCCGGGCTGCTCACCAGCTTTGTGCGCCAGACCGTGGGCAGGTGGGCACATGCCGCGTGGTGCTCGCGGTTCCGTGGGCCCCGGCCTTCATGCCAGGAAACCTCCTGAAGTGTGCGGGCATCCAGTTTCAGGCCCGAGTTCTCATGAGCTCACACTGTTCCTCTTCCGAGAATCTGGACTCTCCCGGAAGATCAACAAGGTCGTGTTTTTTGACATTCTCGTATGAGGGAAAATCTTGTGAAACAAAGCACAGGCGACCTTGGGTTTCGAGTTTCTCGTAGGTCGGTTCTCCCCACACCCCTGCCCAGTCACTCGCCACCCAGGTCAGCCGCCCGTGTGTGTCACTGAGGCCCTGGCTGCAGCCGCTTGACCAGGACGCAGTCGTAGCTGTCAAGGAGCAAAGACCACAATGTTTTGTATAACAGAAAAATGAAGGTTGATGTTTGCCTCTTCCCCCGTCCGTACACAGAAGGTCACCTGACGTAGTGCTCCTGTTTATATGTGGACTTAGTTTACAGAGCAGCACAATTTTTAGGCACAGTTTCACTGAGGACAGCATTTTTAATAATTCAGCGAGAAGCCGTGTGTGTGGTGACACGGGCGGGCGCCGCCTGGGTGCAGTGGACAGTCTCGAGGCAAAGGTCCCCGAGTGCCACAGCAGCATCTGCCGCGGGCCGTGCCCCCATGGACTGTTGTGACTCGCAGACTCCTTGGGAGCCCCCGGCCATGTCACCCGTCTCTCCCAGGGGAGGCTGCACACACCGTTCCTGTCTCTTGAGCAGAAAGTTCCGAAGTCGCTGTGGGTAGTGGTCATTTGGGAAGAGGGTGAGCCTTCAGATGCCCCTTATTTTTACAGGACCATCAGTGACTGGACGTCATCCAACGAGAAGGCAGTGGCGTCTTTACTGCACACGTTAGAGGAGCTGAAGCCTGAGCTGAGCAGGTCCACCTCCCTCCAGGTGAGGTGCAGGCTCCCCGTGCCCCGTCCCGCACTCCCGCCGCCCTGGCGCCCAGGCAGCTTCCTGGTTTCTGTTTATTGCTGGTCACCTGTTCCTCCCTTCTTTGCCGTCTTCTCTGAATTCACGTTTGCCGTCTGAGCATGCGAGCAGGCATCTGCCCCGAAGGCGGTGTGGGCCGTGTGGTGACAGGGGACCCGATGTGTGTTCTGGGACGTCAGGGGCTCAGCCGTGCTGCCCACAGGACACTGCTCGGCTGTCTGGACCCATCCCCGCGGCGCGTGCTGCACACGGCCCAGACGCCCTCGGGCCACTGGTCTGGAGAGGCCGTGGGTGCTGCTCGCTATGTATTTATGTTGATGCCTTTACCGGAAATGAAAACCAAGTCCTCCTTGGAAATCCTGAGCTCACTGTTAGCTGCCTCTGTGGGGTTCAAAAGTCCTGGCTGACATAAATTCCTGGTAAATGTGTGGCGTTCACGAAATCGCAGTGCGCAGTGAGGCAGCGAGAGGACTGCTCCGCTTGCCTGCAGGCTGTCACTGTGGGTGTGGTGCCTCCCGTGCCTCCTGCGGTGGGCCCCGTGACCGTCCCAGTGTCTCCACCCTCGCTAGGCGGGACGCTCTTTTGGTTGTGGAGATGACAAACCTGTGTTAAGGGACGTACACACTTGACCCCTCAGGATGAGCAAATGGGATTCCCCGGCCACGTCGCATGTGCCCCGTGTGGTGGTCAGAAGGGGTGACCCTGTCTAACGAGTCTGCACTGTTCACACAGCCGTTTGGTCAAAGTCTGTTTTGTAGAAGGTCGGAGAGAAATGTGTTTGGCGAATTTTATTATTTCCTGCCCCTGGGATGGCAGTTCTGCCCAGCTCCACAAGCTTCCCACCGAATCCCAAACAAGTTTAAAATTAGAACCCCTGGAAATAACCAACGACAATGAAAGACACAGTGACAAACACAAAGAATATGCATGCCTTTTAATGAAAAGATTCTTAAAAATTTATGTTCCTTTTCTCCTTTCCAAGAAAAAAAAGGCCGCAGAGCTACAAATCCAGCTGGTGGACGTCTTGCTGAAAGACAACGATTCCCTTACAAAAGCACTCAACACAGCGGCCGAAGAGAAGTCAGAGCTGAGCAGGGCCGTGTCCAGGCTTGAAAGGACCCTGAAGCATCATGTGCAGAAGGGCTGTGTCCTGAGCGTACGTATTTGCACTTTTTCCTCACGTGGGGGATGCAGGCCCCTGCCCACTGCCGCGGTGGTCTAGGGTAGCTTTACCCGACGGTCAGCTGGGCTTCCTCCACGGACAGGCCGCGTGCACCGGTGTTTCCTGCTTAACCACCGTGGGCAGCAGCCTCGCTAGTCCGAGGTCTTGCTGAACGTCCCAGAATGTTTGACGGGGCATCCTGGCACGTTTTCTACTCTACCCCGACCTGCACACACACCGTCACCACTGAGCCTGGCCGCTACGCGATGTTTCCTGCGTGTTCATAAAAGGACATTTTGGCTAAAAATGTAAAATCTGATCAAATTAGAGTTTTATTTGGCTCTAAATTAAAATGATTTATTACTTTCCTAACGATGCAGTTTATAGGCTGTCTGGAATGCCTAGTTTTTTTCTTTTATATTTGGGCTATTTTTTGTTTGTGATTTGCTTTACGTTTACTATGATGAAAACTTTTTAAAAATTATTTTTTAATTTACATATAGTAAAATTTGCTCTTTTTGGTGTGATGTCATGTAAGTTCATGACGTGTACAGATTCTCGTAACCTGCATAAGCATTGGCAGAATTCAGAACAATGGTGACCACCAAGAACTGCCAGCGGGCGCGGACCTGGGCTCTTCCCCGAACGTCACGTGAAGGGAGCTGTACAGTCTGTGACCTGCCGAACTGGCCTCTCTCTTCTTAACTATGCATCTGACGTCCCTCTGGGATGTTGATGGACCACTGGGCAGCTCCTTTTTGCTGGGCAGGGTTGTATGGCGCGGACGGGCCGGGGTTTGTGGAACTGTTCACCCACTGAAGGATGTCAGGTTGTTTCTAGTTTGCACTGCCGTGAACGACGCTGCTGTGCTCACAGGGGTTGTGTGGACGCAGATCCCACTTCTTGGGCATAAATGCACAGGAAGGGGCTGCCAGTGCGACGGCCACACTGTGCTGCGAGCCTCCTGGCAAAGCTCGGGGCTCCCAGGGGCTGTGCCTCGGCACTTGGTGCCGTTGGTACTTTTTATGTCAGCGGCGAAGACTTGTCTCCTTGTGGTTTCTATGTGCTTGTCCCTAACGACTAAAGTCATTGGCACCTTTCCTGCCCATTTCGGATTGAATTGTTTTCTGGTTGTTGGATACAACTCCTTGGTCAGACTCTTGATTTGCAGATGTTTTCTCCCAGCCCGTGCCGGTCTCTTCCTTCTCTGTGTAGTATCCTTTGCAAAGCAAGTTTCTGATTTTGATGAAGTCCGTGTATCAATTTATTTTTTTTATGGATCACGCCAAGAGTTTTATAGCTTCACTTAGAATTAGAGCTATGACCGTTTTGAGTTATCTTTGCTTGTGGTCTGCGGGATAGGCAGAGGATGATCTTTATGTAGTTTGGGATCTTTGAGGCGGAGAGCAGCCCTTCTGTGATCAGGAGGGACACAGCTGGAAACAGAGGTTTCATTACTTACAGGTTCTGCCTGGAGGGCGCCCCACACACACAGGTTGGGGGCACATGAAGAGAGGAGAGGAAAGGGACCCATGGGCCAAAGCCTTTTTTGGGCCGAGGGTGTTATCCAGACAGTTTTCCCGGGAGGAGTTTGACCTGGTGGGTTTAGAGCAAGCAGGCGAGGGCTCTGTGGGTACTGGGAGGTGGTCACTGGGGCACGTCTGCGCCATCCACACGGGTACCTGTCCCCAGGGTGAGCAGGGCAGGGAGGGGCTGAGGGGGAGCAGGCGGAGGAGGCAGATGTCTGGTCGACCACACCAAGGCCCTGGGAAGAAGGCAGAGAGTGGGAGCCGCGTTGGGGCCGCCAAGCCCCGTTTCTGGTATGAGAAAGTCCAGCTAACATTCAGAATGGACGCCAAGGCAACACAAAACCGTAAGAATTCGCCACAGTAATACCCAGTTTTTCCAGCATACTTTGTTGAAAAGACTGCTCTTCACGGACTTGCCTGTGTAAAAACCAGCCCAGGAGTATTTGTGTATTATTTCTGGGCTCTGTTCCGTTGGTCTATGTATGTCCCACACCAGCTGCCTGATCAACGATGGATTGTATCTTCACACTGGGTAGTGTGAATTCTCCAACTCTCTTCCTATTTTTAAAATTGGCTGTTCTAGTTCCGCTGCCTTTCAATGTAGATTTTAGCATCCTGGTTTTTTAAGTTGGGGTTGTGTTAAATCTATGGATCAATGTGGAAAGAATGAGGATGTAACATGAAAAACAGTCTGAAAGTTCCTCAGAATTTTAAACGTAGAGTTACTGTGTTACTCAGCAATTCCACTTCTAGGTATTTGCTCAAGAGAATGAAAACGTGTCTATGTAAAAACTTGTACACGAATTTCATGGCACCATTATTCATAGTAGCGCCAGAGTGGAAATAATCCAAATGTCCATCAGTTGACGAATGGATAAATAAATAAAATGTGGTACAGTCAGCCCTCAGTATTCTTAGGTTCCATGTCCACAGAGTCAACCAACCTTGATCAAAAATATTTTTAAAAACCAATAAAAAATGATACAACAATAAAAAATACACATATAAAAATTACATGGAATGTGAAGGTGGTCAAGGCTGAAAGCTTTCGACTCGGGGTTATTTTACAAGTATTTATTTTCATAGTTCTTTAGTGCATGGCGTGTGGCAGTCACCCTGAGTGTCACTTACCTGACTTGTGGTGCCACGCGACCCCTTGGCACCACTGCAGAGGTGCCAGAGAGGAGGGGCGCAGGCCTGGTGCGCCGTCCGTGTGGCTGCTGCGGCCCCCACCGGGTCCCGGCATCTGGGAGATGTGCACCCCGCCTGGCGCACGCCCGGCCGCCCCCCAACCTGGGGAGTCTCCCCTCGAGAGAGTCCTGGGGGCACCATGAAGAAATGAGGCGTGTGAGCCCCCAGGGGGCGTGGGGAGTGCGCGCCTCCTGCCTCACCTGCTCTCGGTCGTTCTTCTCAAGCAGTTCCTCTGGCTGTGGTTCGTTGCAGAGGTCGGACAGGCCTGCGGGGAAGCAAGACCGGATGGTGCCGCAGAGCTCACAGCACTCAGACCTGGGACGGCCTCCGCCAGCCGCGAGCGTGGAAGCAAACACCTGCAACGTCAGAGTAAGGCCCACGAGCAGTATTGGGGGCACAGAGTGTGGCTGGTGCTTTTCTAAAAGTCCTCGGTCGGTTAATTGCAGACAAAAGCATTTCCATGACCACAAGGTTCTCATTTGCTGAGTGTAGCCGCCCACACGTGTACCAAACGCCAGCAGTCAAGGCATGGCAAAAAAAGGAGGTTTGAGAGAATGAACTTTGGTTTGAAACTTGGTTTAGTTGTGTAAGGATACTGAGTTTCTCTGCCCGCGAGTTAAAGGTAGAACGTGGAGTGCTTTCCGGACCCTGGATTTGCAAGTCCCGGCCGTTGACGGTGCGGTGCTGGCCGTGGGCCTTCCCTCTCGGGAGCAGCGCTTGTCAGGCTGCGGACGCCGCGCTCTGCACAGCGTCCTGGTCTCACAGCCCCGCCCCACGCCCAGTCGGCCCCACTTAGGTGGGTGAATCTGACGGTGCCGTGGAGAGGAGTTTGTGGTTCTAGATCTTGTCTGATTAATGCATCTCTCAACAGCAGGACTGTTTCTGGCTACAGACACTGTGCAAAGCTGAGTTCTGTGATGATTTGCTGAGGAAAAAACCAATCTGGTTCTTTGTAAAGAGCAACAGTACAATGTGCTTTTGTCAGCAAGATGTCTTTGTTTCCTACGATTAAGTTTTATTGTTTTTTTTTCTTTTAGATGGAAAAGTTGTACCTGCATTATTTGAGAGCAGAGAGTTTTAGGAAAGCTCTGATTTATCAAAAGAAGTATCTCTTACTGTTGATTGGTGGGTTCCAGGATTCTGAACAAGAGACACTCTCCATGATTGCTCATTTGGGGGTATTTCCTTCCAAAGCAGATAGGAGGATCACCACATCTCGTCCCTTCACAAAGTTCCGCACGGCCGTCAGGGTGGTCATCGCAACACTGAGGTAAATGCCGCCACACGCGGTCCGCGCGTTTCTGCCTCCGTCTCTTTGAACGGGCAGCGCACCGCATGGTGTTTAGGTGGTTTTACTCCTGGAAACTCTGTAATATATTCTCTTTCAAGACAAATGACATTCGAGGCCCTAAAGAAAACACAGATGACTCTTGTCTTTAAGAAGTCATGTTGCATGAAACTGTCACCTCCTAATTCTGGAGATTTAAGGCCTCCTCATTACTACAAGGGAACACCTCGCCGTTTAATGGGTTTCCTGCAGGACTCTTGCTGACAACAGGCACATCTGATAAGTGGCAAACTGCATTTCACTTTGTAAATTTCAGTTTCCTGTATTTCAGTCAGATCTGTGGTATGTATGAGCTGGCCAGGTGCACAAAACTCGGGTTCTGCCAGGGTCACCAGTCCTGGGCCAGCAGAGTGGCTGTGGGGCGCAGGGGAGCCCCCCGCCTCAGCAAGGCCCCTCTGTCCCCCCTCCTCTCGACCCTGACCCATCTGAGTGTCCGAGCTCCGCCCACCGAGTCTTCCTTGGGGCGGGTCCTTCACTCACTCTGCACGAGGCACCATTTTTGTGGCAGGAATGCGGCTCCCTAGTGTTGCTGGGAAATTCATTTCATTTCATAGTTTTAAAATTTGCTGAATTTCCAAAAATGTTTGTCCCACTGGATCTGCTCCCTGACACAGAGGTGCCTTCCCAGGGCCTTGCTCTGGCCTGTCCGGGGTAGGGGTTGCAGAGCACGGCTGAGTCCTGCTACTTTCAGAGACCAGGCCGAGCTGGTCCAATGGACCAAGTGAAAGTGGGGGGCAGGAGAGACTTCCTAGGGTGCTGTCCTCTCAGCCTTCTCTAGCCTTGGGGCGCATGGTCCCCTCACCTCTGAGGTCTCCTGACCACTTGTCGTCCCTCTGTCCACCCACCCTCCATCCATCCTGTCTTTGTGGGGACAGCACCAGGCTCCAGGAAGTGTTTGAGGTGCTAGATGGGGAAGGGAGGCCTACCCAAGCCCTGCCTCCAGGGTCTTCCTGTGAAGGAGGGGAGACCATTTGAGAGCAGCCTTGTCTCAGAGAGAAGCTGCCCTGAGGGCTCTTTGGAGAGTCTCATCTGGGAGTCACCGTGTCCACTATGGAGCAGGAAAGCTGCAGGCTTGAGGCGTGTCTCAGACCCGCACCCCGTGCCCAGCCTGCACCCCATTACCTCACCATCCCTGCTTCCTGCCCGACTGGCTCCCAGGAGGGCCAGGGCCTCTGTGTCCTGAGCCTGTCAAGGGGTGGGAGGGATGGGAGGGATGGGAGCCAGGCAAAGTGCCACGCGGTTCCCACGCACTGGGTTACATACCGACGTGACCCAGAGTCAGCGTCCTGAGCTGTGCCTCAGCGGGTACCTGGGAGGAGCCGGGCGGTGCCCACAGTGGGCTGAAGGTGCTGTGGGACGGTCCCTGCCCGCCAGGCACACAGTGAGCTCTCGGTATGTGCACCCAGCCTGTCAGGCCTAAGTCGACTGACCCAGACGATGCTAAGTCTGCACCCGACAGGAGCAAAGCTCCAAATTCTGGTTGTTTGGTCACAGTGGGATTTTCATGACTGTTTTGCTCTGGTTTTAAATGTTTTGTCTCCTTTTTTTATAGATTACGTTTTTTGGTTAAGAAATGGCAAGAAGTAGATCGGAAAGGAGCTCTAGCACCAGGCAAAGTACACCGTCCAGGTGGGACCTCAGCTGCCGTCACAGCTGTGATTCACAAGCCTTTGCCCTTCCTGTAGCGTTCTCGCTAGGGCTGGGCACTGCTCAGTGGGAACGTGGCAAAGCGAGACCAGAGAGTCAGTGAGCTCGGTCGGCGCAGTTGCCGAAGCGGCGAGATGGGGCAACAGCGAGGTCAGGTTCCTGCAGGGAACATTAGTGAACAAGTGGTTCGGACGAGCAGGCCAGTGACCAAAAGAGACGCAAGTGCTGAGTGTGTAGGACAGTCTTTCTTCCCTCGCGAATCATCCTACGCTCCCCCCATACCGCCGCCTCCTTCCCTTTGGAGCATGGCTGCGTATTTTTGGGTCAGTCAAGCCTTGTCTCAAGTTCTCTGCAGCACGTGCGGCTGGCCGCCCCGACAGCAGAGCAGCCGACGTCAGAGCAGGACGTTCTGACGGCCCCTGTCCCATCTCTGGGCGCGGCAGGATAGTGCTCCTCCCGCTCAGCGCAGGGACGCGAGCCTCCGGCATGCTGGGCCTGTGGGGCCAGGGCTGCCTGAGCCACTGCCGATCGCCACGGCAACTGGGCCTTCCTGGCAGTGCCACATCAGTTTTGACTTTTGCACTTTAATAGTTATTTCTTGAAATTAAAATGCTTTGATTCAGCCTTCAGACAAGTTTTCCCCTCCAAGTTACACTGGTGGTCTCCAAGGTTTCTGCACCCCTTCCCCTCGAGCCTGCTCCTCAGAGGGGCAGAGGTGGACACCCCCGCCCTGGCCCATGTCCTAGCTGAGCTCCCCCTGAGCACCCCCAGGCTGCCCATGTAGACACTGGGCACTTAGAGCCTCACAGGAGTAAAATACAGGTACTCAAATCTCAGGTTTCTTCTAAAGCTTTTTAAAATATAGTATTATAAACTTTAAAAATGTTTTTAAATTGCCGTGCAGACTTTTAAAGTCTTGTAAGTTTTACGTTTTGGTAGATGGGCGTTTCTACTAAAATGTATTCATTTCTTTTCCTAATCCCTTTGTCATTAAATGACTCTGGGGAAGGACCACGAGCGCCTCGGCGGCAGCGGTCTCCTCCCAGATCCAGAGAGTCCCTACCCACTGGGGATGTGCCTTCAGGTCACACTAGGGACCCTGCCCGTGGCCCCGGACCTGCGACAGCAGCCTCCCCAAGCAGGAGGGGAAGGTCAGTTGTGATGCTTTCGGGCTTTTCTGCCTCCGCGAGTCACGTCTCTACAGCCTAAGGCTCCAGCTTCGGCCAGGACTGGAGCAAGGCGGGAGACACCCAGCGAAAGTCTGTGATAGCCACAGGTCCAGTCCCGTTCATGGGAGGACAGGGATGGTCTGTCCGGTGGCCGTGGTGCCCCAGAGCCCAGTATGGTGGTACTGAGAGTAGATGATGCTGAGGGCCTTTTTCTGTAGGGTGGCATAAAACAGTACACCATAGTTTTTACTCATTTTAACTCTGGAACATTGTATAGAAGTTGGTCTTCAAAGCAAAATCTATACAATGTATCTATGTAGCACTTTTTATAAAAAGCCTTACTTTTTTCTTGTGCTTTAAGAAAGGACTGAAGAGGCCGGTGCCATGGCTCACGCCTGTAACCCCAGCACTCTGGGAGGCTGAGGTGGGAGGATCACTCAAGCTCAGGAATTTGAGACCAGCCTGAGCAAGAGCAAGACCCCATCTCTACTAAAAATAGAAAAATTAGCTGGGCACAGTGGTGGGTACCTATAGTCTCAGCTACTCGGGAGGCCGAGGCAGGAGGGTCTCTTGAGCCCAGGAGTTGGAGGCTGCTGTGAGCTAGGCTGATGCCACGGCACTCCAGCCTGCTGACAGAGTGAGATTCTGTCTCAAGGAAACAGAAAGAAAGGACTGAAGGAAACAGCCCTGGCATGAGCCTCTGCCCAGGCAGGGGCCTCCCATCCACTCACCAAGGTCAAGTGCGAGTTCAGCTTTTTTTTTTTGGTTTTTCTTCTCACCCCCGCCCCCCTGCCGGTGTGGTGGTTTGCCTGAAGATCCACTCCATCCCCAAATTCAAGATTAGAAAGATCCCTGACTGCTTCTGAAGATCCAGAACATTCCTTGACAGAATATATTCACCATTTGGAAACGATCCAGCAAAGACTCAGGGGGTCACCACCAGGTAACGAAAGTCCTTCTCCAGCTGTGTGTTAAAGCATTATGAAGGGACCCTGGCAGTGAGGACAATGCGAGGAAGACTGCTAGTATTCAGCTTAGTTAGGGATGGTTAGTTTCGGTCTTAACAGTCAGCGTCACTGACAGTGCTAGAATAAACGCGGTGAGTGGAGAACCTCACGGACGTGCGAACAGACGCTCTCAGCAGTGAGTGCTGGGATCAGTTTCACTCGACCATGGCCTGGACTTTTCATCCTTTCTCTTACTGATGGGAAACAGAATTTGTCCAGTGTTTCTTAAACATCATAATTTAAACCACTGTGTACTTTTTAAATCATGGTTCATATTTTTGCCAAAATTTACATGAACTCAGTGATAGTGTTTCAAAATTGTGAAATTCTCTTTAAAAGATGAAGCCTTATAACAAATTGCTACCTCATTTTTATTTATATTTAGATTTTGCTTCAAAGAAATCCTGCCATCAGAAGAGTAAACAATGAATAAAATCCTTGTGGCTCTCACCTGGGACAGTTCTATTTGAGGAAAAGATTCACTCTTCCTTTTCTCAAGGAAGCTCCTGGGCTCTCCTTCACGTGCCGTGGCGCGCAGCCTGCGTACGGCCAGGTCAGTGTCCTCTCTGGTGTGCGTCGCTGCACGGCCAGACGGAGCCTTTCCTGTGTCGTCTGTTACTTCCCCACCGTCACGAGGCCACGGCGCTCCCCGGCCGGTGCGTGGGGCTGTGCGGTGCCTGTCGAGGGATCCGCCCTGCCTCCTCTGAGCAGGGTAAGCAGAGAATGGCTCCTGTTGTTTATTTTTCAAAGTGTACAGATGGAAACTTTGTTTAAAAACAAACACACACAAATAAAACCAAAAAGAAGGAATAAAATGTAAGCACTGTTTCATTTGAGAAGAGCCCTTGCGCTGTTTTTAGTTTTGTCCAGTTTGCTTTTCTCACTGGCAAAACAAAACAAACACAGAATTTACGTTAAACTCCTGTAAGTGGAAAACTTCGGTGGAACTCAAAGCTCCCTCAGCAAAGACAAAGAGCCACTCGGCTGCTGTTTAATCATACTTGGTCTCTGGTCTCATTTTTTTAAGATGCTGCTACTGTTTTATCTGCTTCTCATGACTGTGGTCTTCTGTGTTCTAATCACACGCATTTGTAGCGGTGTGTAGCAAGCATCCTTTACCCGAGAGATGAACTCTCCGAGTCTAGTTATAAGTATCTCTGTGTGTTCTTTGGACCTTTGAACGTGGTATTTATTTGAACATATTTATTCTTCTGGGGTTAGGTTTTAATATAAAACAACTTTTTTCTAAATCACTACTTAACTTGTTTTGGTGATAGATTTCTCTTTCCACCTTCAACATTGGTACATGTCTGCGTTTTCTAATCATTAGTCAACACTACTTACGCTAAGCTGTTTCACAGACTTTCTGCCTTTTCCAAGAGCTCTCCACTCGCTGCTTGATGTTGCTGAAGCTGAAACCCTAACCAGCCCCAGCAGCAGAGCCCAGGAAATGTTTCTTCATCTTCAGCATCCAGAATAATAATGATTAAAATTGATTATCAAATAGTGAGCCCCCATGGAGGCGGCCATCACAGCAACCCGTTGCCATGGAAGCGGTCAGTTAACAAGAAAGAGGCATCACCCCGCCGGTCCTGGGGGAGGGCAGGTGTTCCTTGTGGACGCGGGAAAGTTCTTTACGGAACGATGCGGACAGTTTAACACAGAGAACCAGCATTCTGCACCCCCGGTGAGGTGATCCGTCAGGTTGGACTCACGCTAGCTGCGAAAGCCAAGGTGAAAGTTCACTTTCACAGTGCGGGTGTCTCGCAGTCCCGCTTAACCACAGCGTCAGACGAGCGCCACGGATGCCGCGGTCTCCAGTGTTCCAGGCGGGACGCGTGGGACAGGCGCAGCAGCACCTGAGGCTGCTCTTGCCAAGCACGCTTCCCTCGCGCGGAACCGAGCCTTCACGCCTGACTTCTCGTTATAAATGGGGGAAAGTGAGGAGCAACAGCGAGGAAAAAGACAAACACAGAACAGTCTACAATTCACTGGCCTCGTTTCCTCAAACAGACGACGTCAGTAGGAAGACACAGTGAGAGCCTGTCCTGGGTGGAAGGACACAGGAGACACACGAAGGCAGCGCGCAGCACTGGGTGGTTTCTGAACTGCGCGGGGGCAGCGAGAAAGACATTTTTGGGGGTAACTGGGTAAATGCGAATCCATAGTGGATAGATTTTAGGGGAATTACTGTTCATTTTCTTAGGTGTGATAATGGTTATGTAAGAGAACGCTTCTTTTCTCAGGGGCGTATGCTGAATCATTCAAGGAGCGACACCGCGTCGTACACGGCTCGCTTTGAAATGAGTCAGCTGAAAGATACACGCGCACGTCACACACGCGTGTGGGTTAGGCAAACATGGCAAAATGTTTCTGAAGTAGTAAATCTCGGCTCCACGTGGCGGTGCAGTCCCAGCTACTCCGGAGGCTCAAGTGGGAGGGCTGCCCGAGTTGGAGCTGCCGTGAGCTGTGATCGCGTCGCCGCACTCCAGCCTGGGTGGCAGAGCGAGACCCCATCTCTACATAAATAAATAATAGAAATTAAATCTAGTTTGTGGGTATATGGCTGTTTATCGTTTGAGAATTTTCATAATCAAAGATAAAAAGTACATGGTGATCAGCTAGAGTGTGGCCCAGGCATAGCTTGATTGAATACAGGATGTTAGAGTCCAGGCTGGGAAGCAGAAACCACGAGAGCTTTCAGACAAAGGGAATTCAATACGAGGTTTGGTTTCTCCGATGATGGCAGAGTAGTGGGACGCAAAGCCCCATGGTGAGGCAGCCTGGAAGCCGTCGCCTTGGGGCTGGAGGAGCAGTGACGTCGTTAGGGGAACTCAGGGCCGGGGTCCCTCCACGGGAGCTGCACTCACAGAAGAGACGCATCAGCTGCTAGAGGTGCTGCCCGGGTCGGAGTGAGAGGGAGGAAAGTGCCCGTCCTGCTCTCCTGCCCTTCCGTGTGCCAAGAACCGCGGAGTCGGCCCCTGTGCAGCAGCAGCACCTGTGACCGGAGCGCACGGTGCCAGCGGAGCCCTCCCCTTTGGTGCTCAGCGTCCGCCCTCACCTTTCTACCCACGTGTAATCACCAACACGTGATTCAGCATGAGGCAAACATTCTTCCTAAGCAAGAAGATGGTCCCGTCCTCTCCAAGGCCCGCGAGGCGTCGCTGCGCCAGGTGACACAGACGTCTCCTTCAGGCCCAGGTCAGACCTGGGAACTGGTTTGTGAAGTTGACGCACTGCTAACACGTCATACAGAGCAGGGGGGGATGGAAAGGGGAAAATGTTCAGTGGATACGTTAACAAACAGCAAAACACATCAGTTCTTGTTTCTCTGACTAGTCATGAGGCTCTGGCTGGTGTTTATTACCTTCTCCTCCCATCACCTAGTCCTGGTTTTGTGGCCCTCAGCCAGTACCGTGGCTGGTGAGGTGACCTACACCTTCCCTCCTGGAAGGTGAGACCTTAATCGTCTTGCCTTCAGAGGGCTTCCTCTTCCTCCTCTTACAGTAGAACCTGAGAGTTCTACGTGCCGAGAGGTGCCCAGCGGAGACACCGGGTTACAGACTTTCCTGCCTTCACCGTGCACCAGTCGCCGGTTTCCCCTCAGAACAGCTCCAGCGTGTCCTGTGACCCTCTCCCTGCTTGTGGTTCAGACGGTTTCAGTGCTGGGTCAAAGGGACCGTTGTCACATGTGGTGGAAACAGCCCTCCCAGAGTTACGGGTGGGGGGTTATTTGGCGCATCAGCGAGGGGCCGTTCCTAACTTTAGCCCTCAGGTTTCCAGGCGGATGTATCCTGGCTGTGGGAGAAAGGGCACCACGTGTTGTCCGTGCAAAGCATACGTCACATGCTGCACCACAGCATTCCCCACGGACAGGGGGTTGTCCTCAGCGTGGCCTCGTCACAGGCCTCTCCACCACTTGTCAGGGGAGCTGCTCCTGGCTGGTGGGGGCGTAGGGTGAGATGAAGGCATCCCACGGTCGCAGGCCTAGGGCCACACTTGCTGTGAGTTTGCTGGTCAGAAGCAATGAAGATGATAAGGAATTTGGGAAGTCCACAAATGAGCTTTGGGCAAGAAAAGCAAAACCATACCCAGAATAGGAGTGGGTAAGATGTGGGAGCCTGAGCCGCTGTTCACACCACTGCCCGCCTGACCTGCCTGCGCCTGGCCTCGTGGTGTGTGCTTCCAGCCACTCCGGCAGCAGCCCGGCACGCTCGACCCCGTGCTGCAACTGCCTGGTGCTGGCGCAGGCCTGACAAGGACGAGGTCCTTTGTCAGTTCTGACACTACCTGGAGTTAGCGCAGACCCTGTAGGTGAAGGACTCAGTCCCACAATCCTGGCCGGCCAACTACAAATTTGGGGGGGTTCCCACAACCCCCCTCCTCAGGTTTGATAATCTGCTCGAATGACTCAGGAAAGTGCTTATTTGGGATTATCGGTTTATCATAAAGGACATGACTCGGGAACCGCGAGCAGGTGTGGGGTGCTGGCAGAGCTGCCGTGCACTCTCAGGGCGCCACCCTCCCAGCACACCCCTGTGTCCACCAGCCCGGGCGCTCCCAGGGCTCGCTGTGCCAGAGTTTCTAGCGAGGCTTTACTGTGCAGTCACAACTGAGCTTGCTCTCCAGCCCTCCCTTCCCCAGAGATGTGGGGTGAGGGAAAAGTCCTGACCCTTTAATTAGGAGGCTGGTTCCTCTGGCAAGCAGCCCCCATTCCGAAGGGCCCACGTGAGTCACCTCATTAGCATAAACTCAGGTATGGTCAAAAAGGGCTCATAACAAACGACACTAGGCCGGAAATTCCAAGGGTTTTAGTAACTGCCAGGAACCAAAGGCAGAGACCAAGCGTATTTCTTCTGCCGCGCGTACGCGGCGCTTCCACGGACGATGGGCTGCTCCCGCACCTGCCAGCTCGAGGGCGTGGTGATCAGGCCACACCCAGTGCATGGCGGGCAGTTTGAGTTACATGTTAACTGGGACCTTGTTTTAGTCCGTTTTCTGTTGCTTATAACGGAATACCTCAAACTAGGTAATTTATAAAGAAAAGAATTTTTTTTTACAGTTGTGGAGGCTGAGAAGTCCAAGGTCAAGGAGCCTTCTCTGGTGAGGGCCTTCTTGCAGTGGGGATCGCAGAGTCCCGAGGTGGCACAGGGCGTCACTCGGAGGGTGCTGAGCGTGCTGACACTGCCAGCTCAGGTCTCTCTTCTTACAATGTGGATCTCCTAATCCATTAATCTCTGAACCCATGCAGTGCCCTCATGACCCAGTCACCTCTTAAAGACCCCACCTCTCAACGCTACCACACCGGGAATGAAGCTTCCGACACATGAATTGGAGGACACGTTCAGAACGCAGCGTGTCCCACAGGCAGGAATTTGTTCTCTGCTGCAGCCAGCAGCAAGCCAGATGCTTCCCAAGTGGAGAACGAATCGGCAGCACAAGCAGGTGCAGCTCCGCGTTCCAACCCCGGGGGTCTGCCCTAGCGCGGCTTTGCAGTGCCGCACCCTTCACTGCAAGGATGCTTTCAGCATCTTTGGGACTTCTAGGTCACGAAGCCTGAGTAGCAGAACGGTGTGCGTCACAGCGACAGTTCTTCTGTCGTCCAGGTCCCACCTGAGACCAACAGCCTACAGGCCGTGGGTTCCTCAGCAAACAGACCCAGCAGCACACCCAAATATGATTTACATTATATTCAAAATACAAGCAAGCCACGTCTTCAGCCTTTCTTAGTTGTAGGCAGTGCAAGGCATAGCCACTTGCCTCTTACTTTAGAGGAGATACAGTGGTGTTCCGTGGACTGCTCAACCCCTAGAAGCTGCCAAAGTGCCCAGTTTTTCATGGGGGTTCTTTCCCACCATCTAGCATACGTCTTACTGAAGCATCTAGGGTACTGACCACTTCCTGCTCACTAGGCCCTATTACTACAATCTCTCTAACATAGTGGATCAAAATAGTGTATCTAAAGAAAGACCCTAAGATAACACAGTGAGGATGCACTGCTGTCTCTACCAGCTGAAACTGAATTCACCATTTTTGCTAATTGGTATTGGAAAAAGGTGATAAGGAAGCCTTATGATTGCACCTGGGATAGGTACCTCACAAAGATGCTGACGCCCAAAACCATCGAAACCACCTTCACTGCTTCTGGACCCGTACCAAGAGTTTGATCCCAATATAGCCCAGAGAAGTACAAGGTCTGCTAGGGAGGAGACAGCCTATACAAGAAATCATAAAACTAGACCGTGAACAGCAGCATTCCAGTGAAACTAGAAATAGTACATTACAGACCTGCACGGACAGATTCAGAACGCACAGGTAAGTGCACATCTGTGGTCTCAGAGGAAGCTCCCTGTGACAGTTGACAGAAGAGGAAAAAGCATTAGGTTTGTTCTACAGGTGAATCTGTACGGCATGCTGGCATCAGCCAGAAATACACAGCCTAGTGTAGGGGTGAGTTTTGGAAGATTTTCAGTTGGTGAAACTTGGGGTGACACATCTGGTGGCCCATCTCATGTGGAAAGAAAGATGACCTGAGTTGCTGATCTACTCATGTGCAGCCGGTGAGCGAATGTCCAGCTGGTCAATGGCAGCAAAGATTGGTTTCAAGGAAGCCTTCAGGACAAGTATCTCAGTAAGTTTCCCGGAGTGGACTAGTGGAAGATGTGTGGTTCCACATAAATGCCTACCAGAGGACATCCTCTGTAGAAATGAAATTTGGTGGACAAGATGACCTGTCCTGTGGATGTCAGGCCACTTTCTTTGTCAGCACGGTGCTTTCTGAATGAGCTCTTATAACGAGTGGCAGGGAAGAAGGCTTAACATTGGTTCCGCAACATAGATTTCCCCTCACCAGGACTTCCTTGGTTTCTGCCCCTTCAGCACCTGAGCTGCCAACAGCAGAGGCCAATGCTGAGGCTTTGGTATGGTGACCCGGTTCCTTCCACTACGGAGGAGGCAGTGATCTGTCCTCCCAGGAGTGGACACACCAGGTGTAAGTAGGCTCCCTGCCCTGAGTGCACATGCCAGCCCCACCATTCCTGGATGCTTCATCCGTTGCTACAGTTCCGCACCACACTGCTTCTCAGCAGCAGGTATATTTTAAACCAGTGGAAGTGCAGAAGTGAGCTCACACTCACGGAATTCACTGGGCTTCATGTACCCCATAGCCAGAAGCAGAGGCCTTGACGGAATAGACTGGCCAGCTGAAGTCTTCCTGTATCAGCTTGAAAATCCCATTTTGAAAGTTGGAGGTGATGTGTTACGGCGCATGCCTTCAACCAGTAGCACATGTATGGTGCTGTCTCCCTCACAGCCAGACTGCAGGGGGTTGGGAACTAAGAGGCAGATTCTCTCGCTGTGTGTACAAGTTGGATTCTTTAGTGCCTTAGTCACAGTTGGGCAAAGGAATACTCAGATGTGCCCGCGTGGACCACCTGGGTCCTGCACACGTCCCTCCCTGTTGTGTGATGAACGTGACAGCAGCCCTCCTCCTCCACTGCCAAGAGAGTGGCGAGAGAGGCTCCACCTTCTGCCTGCCCACGCCTGGCTGCAAGGACCCCTCAGTTCCCAGACATCCGTGATCTGTAGTCCAGTGGAGCACGTGGTGTGTTCCCTGGTGAGTGTCCCATTTGGGGACCAGGACCTGTAACCCTGCAGAGTCTGAACTTGGGAGGACAGGAAGCAGTGTTCCCTAGTGGACCACTGGGAGAGATGGGAAGTGCAGGCCACTCCTGCTCCTTCTGCCCCTTGGTTTCCAGACCCACGTGTCCTTCCTACTGGAAAACAGTGCCATAGAAAGGTCTTGAATTTAGTGCATCCTAGAGAATGGCACGTCACCTTCACAGAACATCAGCCCCAACTCAGCAGCTCAGCTGTGCCTTTCGCGCGCCGCCCCAGCGCTCCGCCAGGCAGGGGATCCCACGGACACTGCACTCCTCGCACTGGAAAGTGCGTCCTGCACGTGGGGTAAAGTGAACCTGTTTGAAATGTTACGTGGGATCCTGTGTCAGTGAAACAAACACTCCTTAAGCCCTTGTTGGCTGACACTTGTGGACAGAGAGGCAAATCCCAATCTGGAATGTGAGTCTATTCCTGTGAAAATGAACCACTGGCCCTTCAGGATCAGAGCGTTCCAGTGCAGTAAGCCCTCCTCCTAAAGGGACCACATACACGTGACTCTGTACATGTGGATTGTTGCACTCCTCAGTAAAGGAGCCACAGTGGTAGGTCAGCCTTGGTCTCTTTTGCTGGCAGCTGAGACATTCAGTAGCAGCTGGTGGCTAGATCCGCTTTGGTCGGAGAGCCCACGAGCAGCCTCCAGCTCCACCACCTGGGTGGGCTATGCCATGCCAGTGCTGGGGTGTCCAGTGAGATGCTGTCCAACTTCAACTGGCTGAGCCTACTCTGTCTACGTGGTTGTGTGATCCTTCTCTCACGGACGCTCTCTGGTGGGCATTGATGTTCTATACAGAGTTCATCATACTTAGTGCCTACTCTGATACGTTTATCCTCTTAACTCCACCACAGCCCTCCTTGTCTCCAGCTTTCAACTGTTTTCCTTCCAGGCCTCGAACCAGTTACCCAGGCATCTAACACTGCCCATGAGCCCACATGTATTCTCACGTGGGCCACCTCTTCAAGAAAAATGAATGACTAGGAGCTCTGCCTGAAACTCTGCCTACGGGAGGATATGCCTTCACCACCATTTCTCAGGGCCACCCCTGAGCAAGGCTGTAATGTAGCTGCTATTTTCACTTTGAAGTCACATACTGAGCCAGCTCATCTGTCAACCAAGCTCAAGATTTTTCCTCCTCTGCCAACTGGTTATAAGGGCTCCCCCATATGGTCATAGGTGTGAAAGGACACAGTCACTGATAAACCGTGTGGGTGTGTGTTCTGTAGCTTGCTTGGTGACCCCTGTACATTCTCATGCTCAATCTTCAAAGTACTACTTCCACTTTATAAGGGATTATTGCCAGGCCCAGCCAACTTTGACTTTGTAGTTTAATACATAAAGGGCAGTTTTAGCTGCATAGTCACTTGGTGGCTTGTGGTCAGCCATTCCATCTCTGTTAGAGCCCAGTAGCACACCAGAAGATAAATTTTTTTCACCGGAAGGGATAGAATTCTCCACTCCAGGTGGCATGACAGAATCCCTGGGTCCCGCATTGTGATTCTCCTACAGGGGCATACCAGAAACTCCACATTGCATCACTCCTCACCATTGATAACCACTAATGTCGTATCTGCTAGACCATATGGCCAGGGCGGTAGAGCTAATTACATCACAGCCTGGATCTACTGCAGATGCTTTTCCTATTCTGGGCTCTTCAAAACTGGCAGTCTTCCACCCCCCCAGTATTTGAGCCAGTGCAATATTCCCAGGCGTGGGTATGCTGCCTCCAGAACCTGAGGCAAGAATCAGCTCAAGAACCATCAATTGTCTTTCTTTTTTTTCTTTTCTTGAGACAGAGTCTCGCTCTGTCACCTGGGCTAGAGTGCCATGGCATCAGCCTGGCTGACAGTAACCTCAAACTCTTGGGCTCAAATGATCCTCCTGCCTCAGCCTCCTGACTAGCTGGGACTACAGGCATGCGCCACCACACCCGGCTACTTTTTCTATTTTTTGTAGAGACAGGGTCTCGCTTTTGCTCAGGCTGGTCTCGAACGCCTGACCTCAGGTGATCCTCCCACCTTGGGCTCTCAGAGTGCTGGGATTACAGGAGTGAGCCACCGCGCCTGGCCTGTCTTGTTTTCTTGATGGTAGGAGGTACAAGATGCAAGAATTCTTTTGCTTTTGGAAGGGATGCCCTACAGTGCCCCTGATCACTGGATCCCTAAAAACATCCTGGACTTTTGTAGGGTTGTATCCCACTCTCTGGGGCAGCTAGTCTCTAGCATCTCCCCCACCTCTTGCTCACATGGCTGATGAGGACATCATCGATGTAGAGGAACAATGTTAACATTCTCCAGGATGTCCAGATCTCTTTGGACTCACAGAGGGCCAGAGAGATAACAAACTTCAGGCAAATCCGTATTTTTATTCCATGTGAATGCAAGTTTCTGATCCCCTTTTCTGAAAAGAACACATTCACCAAGTCAACAGCCAAATCCGGCAGAGAGGCTGCTGTCAGGGCTGCTTCTTGGTAGAGTTTGCCACGGTGACCCTCAAAACCATCACCACACCAGATGACAACAAAGGAGGCTGTCACCTCAGGATCCTTCTGATTTCCACAGGGGTCATGCTGGTTAATCAAAGATGCTGGTGACCACCCCTCTGCATCCTTTACATCCTTAAAACTGGCACTAATCTCTGCCACTCCTTCTCCCTGATGTGATCTTGTTTTATGATCTTGGCAGGGGATAGGGTACTTGCGGGTTTCTGTTTGGCCTTTCCCATTTTAATATCTCTAACTTTATAGGGCAGGGACTAGAAGTGAGCATTAATTGCAAGTGTGTCGATGCCAACTTGGGGTCTGAGAAAATGACCACCAAGTGGGCCCATGGTAGGCTGGACCTTGAACAGGATTCATTACCTGACAGCCACATGCCGTCATCCTAACGGGAGAGGAGGAGGTGTCCAGATATCAACGTCAATTTAGATCCTGTGTTCATCAGTTTTAAAAATGTTTGGCTAATCACTTTTCTACAGGTGTAGTTATCTGAGGAAATGGCTATGGATTTGTCTCTGTGTATATCTGTGCCACGTTATAGGCCTTTCTTCTTGGTATTTGGCCGCCTCTTGAGTAAAGTTTCCATTTCTGAAAATTGGCTCAGGTCCAGAAACTGGGCATGGAATCCTGATTTTTTAAAAATTAGGACAACCATCTTGGTTTTCTCAGTCATCTATCATTTTTTTTCAGCAATAGTATCCTCCTCAGCTGCCCATTTATTCTGCCTCTAGAGTGCCACGTTTATTAATCATTTCTATAACTCTCTATGGGTGAGGGCCTCTTGGCTGCCACTTGGACCTTGCTGGCTATTGTAACTGCAATCCTCTGACTCTGTCAGTTAAGTGCTGTTGCTTCCTGGGTTCTTTTGTTTTAGGGTCCCATCACACCCATTGCTATTACCTAGCCAAGTTCTGCAACAGCCTTTCCTACTGTCACTCTTGCCTACAGAGGTGAGCCATCACTGAACATTCTAGTGACATCCGTGCCCCTTTCATCAGCCTATGTCTAATGACCTTTATAAATGATGTTTTATGCTGCCTCCATGTGGAATATAATCATTTGGCAGGTCTCCCACGAGCACAAAGTATACAAATTTCAGCATGCTGCCCCCTTCCTTCACATTCTCTGCCACAATCATTCTGCCATTTCAACTTTGCTTATCATGGCCCATAGCTTTTTCCATGTTTGGTATTTTAAATATGTATTTGCAAATTCTTTGATACATTTCCTTCAGAAGAGACAGCCTAATCATCTCCCCTTGAATATGGGTGATTTAGTGACTGATTTCTAACAAATGGGAAGTAGCATAAGTGATGGTATGTAACTTCTGAGGCAAGTTCACAAGAAGGATACAGCTTTCCTTTGTCTTTTGTCTTTGGATTATTCTTGGAATCCAGCCATCACATGGTGAGGAAGCCTAGGCCACAGGGAGCGGCCATGCATGGGTGTGCTTGCTGACACCCCCAGCCTGGGCTCCAGCCAGCCTCCAGCATCACTGTCAGACATGTGCACAAATGAACCTTCACATCACTCCAACCGCCAGCCTCTGAGCTGCTCCAGTTGAGGTCCCAGATACTGTGATGTAGAGATCAGCCATCCTCACTGTGCCCTGACCCATAGTAACCTAGAGAGGTAATAAATGATTCTTGTTGTTTTAAGTCACTACGCAGTAGTTTGTTATGCAGCAATAGATATACCATCATTCTAGGAGCCATCCTTTCACACAGTCTTTGCCAGGGTGTTAAATCTCATACCCTTGGAAGACCGCGCATGTCAACAGATTCAACTACCCAATTTTACCTTCCAGCTCCCTTCATCAAGCACCCTGTAATTCAGTACCACACAAACTTTCCCAGCTGCTGTCAGTACATGCTGGCTGAGTAGCACAGCTTGTTGTGGGTTGAATTGTGTTCCCCCTATCCCAAAAGATACTGAAGTTCTAACCCCTAGTACTTATGAATGTGACCTTATTTGGAAATGGGTCTTTGCAGATGATCAAGTTGAGTTCATTAGGGTGGGCCATAATCCAGCATGACTGAGGCCTTTATAAAAAGGGAACCATGTCTAATTACCTTTGTAAATGATGTGTTATTTATGCCTTTATTTGGATAGACATACACACAGGAAGAACACCATGTGAACATGAAAGCAGGGATTAGGGTGATGTACCTTTAAGCCAAGGAACACAAAGATTGCCAGCAAACCATGAGAAGCTAGGAGAGAGGCATGGAACAGATTCACCCTCAGAAGGAACCAACCCTGCCAATACCTTCATCTCAGACTTTTAGCCTCTGGAACTCTGAGACAACAGATTTCTGCCCAGTTTTTGGTACTTTGCTAACTGCAGCCCCAGGAAACTAATACGCGGCTCTTTTGAGGGAGAAGGGGCTATAGTCCTTTTTCACTTGCATTATGTTTCCACCATAATGGTGCGTCTAGCATACGGTTGGTGGGGGAAAGGAAGAGGAGTGCTAGGTTAGTAGGGAGAGGTGAGCCACATGGGCTGGATTCAAAGGTTCAAGGCAGTTTGGGGAGTCAAAACCTTTGAAGGCATATACCCAGATATCTCCAACCCATGTGTGACGGGCTCATCTTTTCCTAACGTAGTGTAAGAGCATTGCCTTATTTGAGTGTTTTACTGATTTTGGAGTTCAGTCACTCAGGGATATTAATTCTTGGGCCCGGCCCTCGTCTTTGTCCTGTAGGAGATAAGAGTTTCTTTGTGTGTAACCACAGAGACTCCCTGGCATTCAGTTGTTTGTTGTGCACCATCAGGTGTCTGTTATTTTTCTTACGAGCCTCAGTGGTGCCAACTATCCAATGCTCTCATCCTTCCTTATGGCTACTATTTTCACCGTGTGCGAAATACCTGGTATGTTGCCCGCTAGTGTATTCCACTTGACTGCTACACCCTGCCACTTCGCCACTGGTGAGTGAGTGACTCAGCCTTGAACCCCGTCTTATCGCCTGCTTTGCTGCTGCAAGATGGTTTCTCCAGAAGCAGATGCTGAGATGGAGCTTGGGGCACGAGACGTTTATCTGGTGTCAACACCTGTGAGAGGAAGGGGGAGGAAGCAGGACTGGGCAGAGGAAGAAGCAGAAGTACACGCAGGCCTGGCAAAGCTCTGGCCAGCCCGCAGACCGCTGGAGCCGGCACTGCTCGCCGGAGGTTTTCTGTTTGGCCAAATGACCAGATCTCCCTTTATTCTCCTGCCTCACTCAGGGATCAGGTGTGGACTGCTCAGGACGAGGCTCGGGCGAGGTGCCGCTCTGTGGGTAGCCGCGTGCCAGCCGGGCTCTTTCCGTGTACTCTGGGGAGCAGCTCTCAGGATCCCCGGGGGTCCCTGTCAGCTCGGCCCCAACAGGCGCCCAGGCTCCAAATGTCTCGTTCCTGAGAAGAGAAAAAACTTATCTGGGGAGCGCAAGTCCTCATCGGGCCGAGAGAGACTGACTGCCACAAGCAGCTACTCATCAACCTAACGAGGCCGCTCCGGCCATCAGGACCGACACGCGCCGCTTTCCCACGCACAGCCGGTCACCGATCGACGCTCTTTCTGTAAACCGAGCGGAATTTCCGACCAGGCTGCACCAGCCCCTCCCGGCGCCCCTCGACCCGCACTCGCAAGTGCCGCGAGTCGCAGTGTGCGCTCAGGGCAGCTGCAGGCCTCACCGGGCACCGAGCTCTCCGCTCACCCTGGCTGCGCCTCGCTGCCTCCCTTCGGCGGCGTCCCCACGGCCCGCACGGCGGCCGGAGCGCCTTCCGCCACCGCGAGGAGAGCGAGCGAGCACCGTCTGCGCCCGAGGAACGCGCCTCGCCCACGCCGGCCCGCGCGAGTTCGGGGCGCCCGCGGCGGGACCCCAGGCCGAGGAGGGCGCGCCCGGCGTGCGGACCCGCGCCAGCGTCCGCGCCCCAGCGTCCACGCCCAGGCCTCCCGGGCCGGCCTCGGGCCCAATGGCGGCGCCGGCCGCGCCCAGAGCCTGTCGGGAGCGCGCGCTCCCGCTCGCCCAATGGGAGCCCGAAGCGGCCGCACTCGTCCTCTGGGCCAATGGCCACGAGCCTCGGTGTTGCTGGGCGGGGCCGGAGTCCCTGCGGGGGCCGAGGCCCACGGCGCAGGCGCGATGCCTCCCGCCCCACCCGCGCGCTCGCGTAGGGCCGGCCCGGCCGTCGAGAGCGCGCCGGGCGGCGGCAGCACTGAGGAGCCGCCCGCCGCGTCCCCGCGCCGGCGCGCTGCCGCCCTGGCAGTGCCGCGGCCCCGCAGTCTCCCGCTCGCCGCCGGGCCGACGCGGGTCGTCGGGCTGAGGGGAGCGACGTAGCCGCCGCCCGCGCTGCAGCCGCCGGGCCCGGTCCAGCCCCGCCCCGCACGCCAGCCCGCCCGGCCATGGCCGACCGCGGGGGCCCGCTGGAGGCGGCGCCGCTGCCCGCCGAGGTGCGCGAGGGCCTGGCCGAGCTGGAGCTGGAGCTGTCGGAAGGTGAGCGGCCCGGGCCCGCCCCTCACCCCGGGACCCGCCCCTCACCCCGGGACCCCGGGACCCGCCTCTCACCCCGGGACCCCTACCCCTCACCTCAGCACCCCCACTCCACACCCCTCACCCCGGGACCCCGGGACCCCGCTCCTCACCCCGGGACCCTGCTCCTCACCCCGGGACCCCTACCCCTCACCTCAGCACCCCCACTCCACACCCTTCACCCCGGGACCCCAGGAACCCCGCCCCTCACCCCGGGACCCCGCCCCTCACCCCGGGACCTCCGCCCCTCACCCCGGGATCCCGGGACCCGCCGCTCACCCCGGGACCCCTACCCCTCACCTCAGCACCCCCACTCCACACCCTTCACCCCGGGACCCCAGGAACCCCGCCCCTCACCCCGGGACCCCTACCCCTCACCTCAGCACCCCCACTCCACACCCTT
>CAUYRT010080872.1:0-13621 GCA_963574885.1 Lepilemur ruficaudatus
TAAGAAAACGGATTGGCGTGAATTAGGCTTTTAAATAGTCTGTGCATGTCATTTTCAAGAACATTCTTTTTACCCTTTATACTACGGATGACAGGCCAAAATAAAGACAAAAGCTACTTTAATACATTCTATGTATCTTCAATGGTGTGTACATTCCATGAATTTGAAGACAATATTTTTTTATCTTTGTGATTCTCATTTTTTGTTCAAGACTTTTTACATGATATGTTCTCAGTGATTGTTTAACAAATTTTATTATAACTTGTGCATTGTGTGCTTAGCACGTTGGAGAATAACTAGGTCCCTTTCTTTTCATTGCAATTTTTCTGTGTGTTTTAAAGCTCTTATTTAATGTTCTGCCATTCTGCCAATCAAATGAATAATTATTATCATCCATCTGTTCTACCTTTTCAGTTACCCAATTAATCAATAATATATTACTTACTAATAATATATTACTTAGCACTGTGTGCCAAACACATTTCCAAATTAATACATACAGAAGACATTTTTCTTCCAATAAATATGCTCGCTTTGCATATTAAAAAATAGGTCAGATAACTAAATATTTTTCTATATAATGTTATAAATTTACATAAAAGTTTATAAAAGTTCTATGGGAACAGAGAGGAGGGATTCATCAAATCTGTACTCAGAAATTTAGGAAAATCTTCAGAGAGGGGTTGATTTTTGTGCTATAACTCAATTGGTGAATGTGAGTTTCCTGGGTAAAAGGAGGGGAGCGGGCAATGACATTCCAGATGGAGTACCCACCTTGTTCAATAATCTTGCTTGATTAAGAAACATAGAGGTGTTCATGTTGTGTGTGGTAGGGAGAGGTGACGGATAGACTTGAAAAGATAGGAAGAATGGGCCCCACATGTATACGCCATCAAATTGGTACTGACTGATTAACAGTACGGTGCTCAAATGGTGGTGGGTTTGGGGGTTGAGGGGTAGACCCACATCTGAGGGATGTGGTGAGATGCTATTATAAAAGACCTTTCCTACCATCTAAGGAATTTGGGGGTTTAGTGTATAGGTAAAGGACAACTAACAGAGGTGGTTGGCCAAGGATCCAACTTGTACCTATCATGGCCAAGAATCTAATTTGTACCTATCAACTTGTGTTGCAAGCATGGACCCATGAAAAAGGGGGAGGCACCTCATTTTGATTTTTCTTTGCAGTTCACCTAGCCCATGGGCTCCCGTGCTGTGCCATTACGGAGAAGGCATGCTAAAAAAATGTAGGAACTTAGAGGTTAGAAGATAGAAATAATATGTTCTTCAAGTAATATGTGTTACTAAAAGAGTTTCTTTTTAAATAACTTGAATAATATTCACAACTAAACATTGGAACTATATGCTACTATGTAGTTAAAAATACAGTATTCATACCTTTGTTGTTTTAGGTTATAATGGAAGCATTGAATTCTATGTCCTCTGCTACAAATTAAACTTGCACTTAAAAAGTATTCACGCTTGGCTTATATGACATCTGTTGAGAAATTTAAATTACCCATTGGCAAAGATCATTCAGATAGGAAAAGTTAAATCTATGTAGAAAAACTGAAAGGATCTGAATTGGGCAGCTGTAGGAGAAAAATAATAAATCATCCATTTATGTCAGAGCAAAGTGCCTGCTTCTGTATTGTTGGTATGTCTTATAGTTCAGATTTGAAATACAAAGCTAATAATTTTTCTTTATATATAGCATCCATCTATGAAAGGCTCAAACAGCATTTATGTAATAGTTTCTCACAATATTTCAGTGGAATAAGGGATAGCATAGGATTGTAATTTATAGATGAGGAGCTGGCAGTGATTGCTGGAAAAGTACCAGAAAGGTTGTAGTATCACTTGTTATGGGTTTGGTGCAACAAGCAGGAAAGATCAGAAAGCAAATTTGCCGTAGGTGGTTGAGTTGTGGAAGGTAATGTACTATGTGAAGATAGCCAGCAAGTGTCATCAGAAGTGAGGATTGATTGGACAATTCTAAGATGGCCAGTATCCCTGTCCTTTTTTAAGTAAAGAAACATAAGAAATCAATTATCTTCCCATAACTGAAAAAAAATCACTAATTTTTCTGACACTTTGTCCACTGGATTCCATTGTGTCCTTTATTTTTCACTGTGATACTTGATGTATTTGCAATATAAATTATCTTCCTTCTGTTTTATAATAAGAAGACAAGGCCAATTTTAAATAAAATGCAAATTTATTAGCTCAATATAAATAATTGTTGCACTCATTTAAATTAAAAAATGGAGGAAGCTGTGAGAGTGTCTTATGATTTATCTGATACTCAGTAAAATTCTCAATGTAGTCAGGAAAGAAAAGTATCATTTTCCATGATCTCTCCCAAAGAAAGATAGGCAGAATTTTTCTACAGCATTTGCATAAACAAAACAACTAGCAGTAGATTTATTGTTAAATAGATTAATAGATAATTAATTATTAATAGTTTGAGAATTATTTTATTTTCTTATGGTTCTTTGTGTTTATATGTATGTGACAATAGAGAAGGGTACCTCATTTTATTAATAATTTGCATGGATTAGATAATGATCTGTTTCAGGCAGTCTGCTGAATTCTGTACATACATTATCTCATGTAAACCTTAGATAACTTTTTTCCGTAGTCACTTGTAGATATTATCATTGTTCCCACCCTATAGAAGAACAACAAAACACAAAACACAGAGCTCAGTTGACTTCAGAACACGCGTCCACTGATCAGCAGAGTCTAGGTTAGTATCTAGTGTAGCCTGGCTTCGTAGTGCATGAGTTTAGCCACAGCTCCATGATTCCTCTCACCCCAGCTTGACCTCTTTGGGGCTGGGAAGAGCAGAGAAGAGAAGGTCGTGGTTTCTTTCAGAGGACAGGCGCTGCCAGCTCTGGGCACAGCAGTGGATGGAGATGCAGCTGGGGTGTCACGCCCAGGAAGCACTGAGGACATCTGCCTTAGACTTCGGAGGGTAGCACCACCCCAGTGTGATGTCACGCCCAGGATGAAGTCAGGAGGGATGAGGGCTGTGTGGTCAATGATGCTGACAAGGAAGGTTGAGAGAATAAATGATGTCTCAATATTCTTCTAGGGGACATGCAGTGATTGGAGCACTGGGATTCCAGACACGGTATCACAGGGTCTCAGCCTGAAGAGCCCACTGTTGTCAGTGTTGCCGCTTTTGCATTATTTACATTTCTCTGCACATCCCCGAGAATACTGGAAGAGCAGTCTAAGAGGATGGAACTGATCTTATAGGAGCTAACGTGCCATCTGCTGACATTTCATCTGTGTGCTACTCTGGCCAATCAACGTCAGGGATGGATAGGAGAGGACACACAGTTTGCGACCAGAGATGGAGTAGATGAAGAGGAGCAGTCAGATTTGAGGGGAGTTCAGGATCCTAAATGAATTCTGAGTTTTAAGAGCTGAGAGAAAAATGATATGCAAGACTCCACTTGCAGAGTTACTCCTCCCCAATCCATCTTCCACTCTGAGGCCAGAATGATGTTTTAAAAATGTAAGTCACAGGTGACTCCCTATTAAGTTGCCCACAGAATAAAACCCCTACTGTTGAGGAGATCACGGATAGGCTCCTAGGACAGAGTTCCTTTTACCTTCCCACACTGATCTCCAGCCACAGACCTGGAGTTCCCTGAACGAATATCTTGCTTTTCTACTTCATTTGTCTTGTACAGGCCAATTCCTAGAGTCAGCAGTGCTTTTTCCTTCTATATTCCATCGTAAAAATTCTACTCACCCCTCTAGGAATAGCTTAAATTGTATCTCCTTTGGGAAGCCATTCCTGATCTTCCCATTTTACACAACCACAACAAAAAAGGACTTTTAACATGTCATTCTCATAGTTTCCAATGTAATCTCTCAAAACCCAAATCTGCTCATGTTCTTTTATAGCTGAAGACATCCACTGGTTCTTCTTTCCCTAGAGGGCAAAGTAGAACTTTGCCCTATATGAAAACCAGCCTCATATAAAATAGTAAATACTTGGATAATATAACATTTATCATAGTATTTTTTAAGTATACATGTGTAATAAATGTTTGTTTGAGTGGAGAGATACTGAAATCTAGTTTTTAAGGCATTTGAGGCTTCAAAAAAAGCTTTTTTATTTATATTAAACCATATTAGATTCTTAAAGTTAAATATGGAAGATTATTTCAATATAAATATAGCATGCATTCCGTGGTACCGTAAGAAAAATATAACTCGAAATCCAAGGTAAATCCAACATTTTTAGGGCATTCATATATGGAAATTCTGACAAACAGGAATAGCAAGTGATCATGGATGTTGTCTTCAGCTGGTGAGTATTACCCTGAAAAGGAAAAATAAAGTCCTTATTAGCCAGAAAACAGCCAGCTAATTTGTTTTATAATTATATCCAGTTTTAATATAAAATAAACAAATTTTCATGAGCTGATCAAGATTTGTTTTTCTTTTATTGGGAAAATATGACTCCTCTGCTTCCTTAGCTGGAGTTAAAAATGTTTTTTGTTTTCCCTAGAGTAATGGCAGAAAAATTCTCCAGCCCAGCTTGGAATCTGACGTGTTTTGCTTCTGTTCTAGTCAATACTATTTCTCTTGCTGAGCTGTTTCTTTGTGAAATGACTCATCATTATTTATGTAAATCGGTTTTAAATGAGAATGTTTGACTAAAAGATTTGATCTGCATATTATGACAGCTGCTATAAATATGGGTGTCCAGGTTGTGTCATCTTCTTCCTCACAATGTATTTACTTTTCAGAATTATTATTATATTCGTAATAGCTTCCTGAAACAAAAGCGTGCATTTGAAGTTTTCAGGAAAACTTGTGGGCTAAGCATTAGGGTAAAATTTATGAAAAGGAGCATCAGATTATAAATCATGAGGTCTGCATTCTGGTGCTAGCTCTTTCAATGTTAATTGAAACACTAAGCAGATTGAACTCTCTGGGCCTTCATTTCTTTACTTGTCATTAAGAAGTGAATAGGTAATGTCTGCATTAGTTTGCTAGAGCTGCTGTAACAAATTACTACAAACTGGGCTGGGTGGCTTAAACAGGAGAAGTTATTGTCTCACAGTTCTGGAGGCCTGGAGTCCAAAATCAAGATGTCAGCAGGACTAGTTCCTGCTTAGGGCTGTGGGGGAAGGATCTGTTCCAGGCGTCTCTCGTTGGCTTGCAGATGGCTGTCTTCTCCTTGTGTCTCTTCCGTCTAAGTGTGTCCATCTCGTCGTCCAAATTTCTCCTTTTTATAAGGACACCAGTCATATTAGATTAGGGCCCACTCTAATGACCTCATTTTAACTAGATTACTATGTGCAAATCCTTCTCCAAAATAAGGCCGCATCTTGAGGTTTTGGGAATTAGGACTCCAACATATCTTTTTGCAGGGAAGAGGGCACAGTTTAACCCAGAACGATGTCCAACCTCTTTCTTTTCAGGGGTAACATTTTGTCAAGGCCATATGTAGGCCACTCGGTACCCCTTAGTTTGTCAGTGACAGAAACGTGAACGCACCTGGTTTTGGTATAAAGGGAAGAATTTGTTTGTTCACAGAATCCAGGGAACATGGAATGACAGAGATGCAGCCCAGGCCCTTCGATGTTGGCAGAATTCCTTCTCCATTTGGTCAAGCTCTGCTTTGTTTCAGCTTTATTTTCTTTCATTATCGTTGGTTTCCCACATAATAAAAGAATTGTGGCAACTCTTCTGAGGGTGGGCATGGGGAGGAGGGGCGTGCATGACTTCATTCAAGTCTGAACAACCTGAGGGCCCAGCTTGGATCAGGGGCTGACCCCAGGCCACTCACCCTGGAGGGGCCTCTGGTAAGAATGTGGCAGCTGTGGCTCCACCTATTGCCAAGATTAGGTGGGAATGGGGCAGATATTTCCCAGGAGAAAGTGTTTTATTCGGTAGGCAGTCCCATAGCCTTTAACTACAGTAATGCTATTTAAAAATGTGTTTTCATCCTCATTGATTGTCTGTGCCTGTAAGATACAGCACTTGTTCATATATCTGCCTCTGGGTACAGACGAGGGGTTTCCACACTGGGAAAATCTTGGTCATGAAGGCTGAGATGAGGAGAAATTACATAACAGTCTGTTGAACACAGAGTAGATGGTGAGGCTGTCATGAGAGACAATACGAAGAAGGAAACTGCCAGGTGTATCTGGAGCTTAGGGACCTGAGTTGTGTGTTTGCAAGTCCCTAGACCCTGGGCTTTGGGCTTCAAGAAGGGGAGCTGCACTGGCTGCTGGGCACCCAGGACAGAGATGAGGGCACGCTAGACCAAGCGACACATGGCTTGATAAAGGGCAGTGCGCTTCTCAACACTCACTTGATTCGACATGGCATTGGGCTAACTATTGTCCACCTATCCCTGCCCCCTCCCCCAAAATTCACATCCACATGGAACCTGTAATGTGGCCTTTATTTGGAAATAGGATCTTTGCAGACTTAATTAAGTTCAAATTAGGTCCTATTGGATTCTGGTGAGCCCTAATTAGTAACTTAGGCCAGAGAAAGAATAGGGAGATTTGGACACTCAAGATATAAGGGGAGTGCCGTGGGATGCGGAGGAGAATAGAGCGATGCAGCCACAAGCCATGAAACACCAAGTGTGGTCAGCAGCCACCAGAAGCTGGAAGAGGCTGGAAAGATCCTTTTCTGGAGCCTTTGAAGGACGCATGGCCCTGCAGACACCTTGATTTTTGGACTTCTAGCCTCCAGAACTGTGAGAGAATTTATTTCCCATATTTTAAGCCACCCAGTTCGTGGTGCCTTGTTACAGCAGCCCTAGGAAACTCCTGCAAGCACTGTACTTTAATTTTGAGCAAGAACATGTGGGCATAGGTACAAGTCCTCAGAGGCTTACAAGTTGTTTCAAAAGTAAAGAGTTAAGCCACTTAAACAACCAAAATCCATAACTAAAATTCTGAATTGAGGAGCGATGCACCTTTGTAAATTTCTCTTTGGGATCCTGCTCCATCACTGTCAGAGAATTTCTGCTTTTTACCTGTGTGTTATGAGAAATCCTAAACCTTCAATGTTAAAATCAGATATACATTGTTTAAAGAGGAAAACCTATATGAATGGTATTTACTAAAAAGACATTTCTCTGAGAGTCCAACAGAAGCCATTAAATAACATGCAAATAAGCAATACAAACCTCTAGTTTTCCTTCCTTCTACCTCACTCTGTTTTTTTTTTAATAATCCTTAGAGTTTTCTTATTTCTCGAGTATTGCCTGATTTGGATGAGAAATATTAATTTCTTCTACCGAAATTCTTCAGATTGCTTTTCCAAATGTCAGTGGTATTGGGCTTTTCCTGAAAAAAAAATTGCTGTCAGAGAAGTGGTTTGCAGATCAAGTAGATAACAGAAGCCTGGATGCTATTATTAGGCATGGAGAAGGCAGTGAGTTTGCAGGTTACATAAGTGAGAGAGATGGTAGCATCTGGGAATGAGGAGAGAAATGGAAAATTGATCAGTAAGGAAGATCTGGGCTGTTTTTTCATTACCATTTTTTTTTTTCACCAAAAAAAAAAAAAAAAAAAAAATAGCCCAGAAGTTTTCTCTGGTCTTTCTGTCTGTCTACTATTATTTGAATTCAATTCACCAAAGAATAATATTGTCTTTATTTAAAATGTTTTAAGGTTGATTATAAAATCCTGATTTGAGGTCAGTGGGCACAAGTGAGAAGTAAAAAGTCAAGCACCTCATTATGGAAATGTTATTTATATCACACCCTGCTTGTGCTGTGTTACAGCTTGTAGAATTGTAGACAGCCCTTTCTCAAGCTTCTGTGTATTTCTTCTCAGTTCATAACAATCTGACTGCTGGTTTGCAATATCTTTTCTAATTAGATTTTGTGGCATGTGAAAATGCAGGGCTGCTTTCCTTCTGGTCCTTTTTTGTTTGTTTACCTTTTTCCTCTTTTTTTGTTGATTTGTTATTCAGCAGCTGGTTTGGCGCTTCTGTGGTTATTTTCTAACCCTTGGCCATGGCATACTTAGTACTCAATTTCTGGCAGAATCTTTCCTGATGCTTGTCAGCTTTCATTTTACTCTCTGTGTTTTCTTAGTATATAAAACTCAACCATCACTCGTTGTTTTTTGAAGATAATGTTGGTTGTGAGCCTGGAACGACTTGAATAAACTAGCAATAAATGACCCTATCCAAATGCAGGGAGGAGGATGCATGGGGCACCGCCGATAACCAGCGCGTGGAGACAGTATCAGTAAAAACTGTCAGCTCCCCAGCAAAAACACCCAGAACTGCCACAGGCAACTCCTCATAATAGAACTTTTGCAGGGAACAGTTTCTTTTCAGTGACACTGCTTTCAAGAGCCTCCAAACATTCTTCCTCTGTGTGCCCTCCACCTCCAATCAAAAACTGAAATTCCAAATCAACAGTCTGAAATACTTTTTAGCAAACAACTCAATTCTTAATCTCCTGAAAATCAAGGATTCAGATCTCCGGGGAGGATAGATTCACGGCAGCAGCCTCTAAACAAGGTTACCTTCACGTTCTTTCCTCAAATCACACTCCTGTGCTTGTTCACATAATTAAGGACAAAGCAATGCTAGGCGAGGAGTATATGGAAATGAAGTCATGTCTGCAATCTGACTATATGAAAAGAGGCTAGGTAGAGCCTGATAAAATTCCTAGGACAGCGACTTTGGTGCTACCAGTTTACTATTAGACATGACAGAGCAATCCTGGCAGTGTACTGTTTTTAGCTGCAGAGTTTGAGTGGTTGTTTAATCGGACAAGTCAGTCTAGCGTTTTCTAAAGCATGCGTAATGTCTTTGGGTCAGGGAAGTTCAAGAGTCTTCCCCTAAAAATAAAGTGTGTGCATGTGTGTTTTAATCTTGAAAAATCATTTATGTTGGGTGAATAAAATTAAACTCACTGTCAAATATTAAGTGGCACAGTAGCACCAAAATGAGAAAAAGCAAGCGATAGGTAAGATTGTCGCAGGCATATGGTGTAGATCCACTGTCCATAACCGGTCCCTCCTCCACGGGGTAGGTGCAGGAGGGCAGCAAGCAGCTCTAGGTCTACAGGGTGTCCTTTTAACTTCCTAGCAACAACTCCCAGTGAAAATCTGGGGATGAACCTTTTAAACATGTATTATACCATGTCAGTCATTTATTCCAAACCTTCCAGTGACTTCATCTTATTCAGATTAAAACTAACACCCATATGATGAGTCTCACATTATGACCCAAAGGCTTGACATCAGCCGGCCCCAACCTACCTCTCTCCCTCCTTCATGCTGTTTCAGCCACACAGACCTTGTTTTTTATTTTTACTTTTTAAAAAGAACACACAAAGAATGCCCCCACCTCAGGGCCCTTGTAACTACTGTTTCCTCAACTCGGGCTGTTCGTCCCACAGGTAAGCACACTGTCCTTTTTCCCACTTACTGTAAATCTACTCATATATCACAGAGTCCTTTTCTGAGTATCTGATCGGAACTACCTTGTGTTCCCTGTCCTCTTTGCTCTCTGCTGTGCTTCCTTCACGGTACTTTTCTCTACATGGCATAGACCATAAAAGTGGGTTTCCTCTCTGTGTCCATGAGTAGGAGGAAAGCACCATATTTTGTGGACTGCTTGATCCCTAGAGCCTAGAGTAGAGCCTGACATGCAATTGGTGTGGTAAACAGGACTTCGGTGTTGCTGTCATGGTTATGTTATATTATATGGCAAAAGAGACTTTGCAGAGAAAATTAAGGTTGCTAGTCAGCTGACCATGGAAAGATTATTCTGGATTATCTGGGTGAGCCCAGTGTAAGCACATGGACTCTCAAATATGGAAGAGCAAGTAGAAGAGTTCAGAGTCAAAGAGAGGGATGACTAGGGAAGACAGACACACAGAGAGTCAGTGTTGCTGGGGCTAGAGGAAGGTGACACCGGCCAGGGTCACTCTAGAAGCTGAGAGTAGCCCTCAGCTCACAGCCAGCAGGGCAGTGGGGACCTCGGACTTAGCGCTGCAAAGAACTGAATTCTGCTGACAACCTGATTAAACAAGGAAATGGATTCTCCCCTAGAATCTCCAGAAAGGAATATTGTCTGTAAGCAGAGGCTCAACTGCACTCACCAGGCTCTTAACTTATGAAAACTGTGAGATAATAAATGTATACTGTTTTAAGCATGGAAAGATAAAGAAAAAAATTAATGAAGAATAAAATTACCTAAAGTATATTTTGGGGTTTGAGATTTAATATCCAGAAGAGAAAGGATTAAATGTTTTCTTACGCTATGAGTTATTACATGAAGGAGATGTAAGGGGTGTACAAAGATGTAAACTTGAATAGGTTCCAAATGTTTAAAATAAAAGTTGTTGTTGAAAAAAAGCGTGAATTCTCTTTTACTTAGAAGTTGTTGGTGAAGGTTGAAGTATCAATTCCATCATTCACAGGCCCAGTGACCTGTCAAGTCATCTAAAATTGAGACGGTGAGAGTATCTACCTAAAAGGGGATTGTGAAGGACCAAAGAGACATTGTATTAGAAATAAAATTGTACATGGTAAAAAATCATAACCTAAGAGTGGTTAAAATATGATAGCTCAACTCTCTCGAAGGCACTGGAACTGTTATCCTTGGAAGAGTTCTTCTACTCCAATAATTCTGAGACGAGTTTCTTTTTTCAGAAGTGCATCTTTGCCCTAAACACTTTGGTACAGCACTCACGTATATGAAACAATGTACTTTAGCATTATATGCATACTTAAAATGGGAATATTCTCACCTCATGATTAATGTGAGGGTGAGAAGCTAGCTCAAAATATTTATGGCATGTTTAAGGCTTATTAATCTTATGATCTAGCAAACCTGATCCGTTTCACAGTTTCTAAGCTAAAATGGGATGTACATTATTGAGCTATAAAGGTCTTGGAATGAAATTTTTTTGTATCTTCATATTTGTGTATGAACAAGCATAAGAAATGGCACTTTGCTGGCTGAGCCGCAGCTCAGGCTTGGCTGCCTGTGTGCTCTGCTGGGTGGGGAGCCAGGGTGTGGGGGAAGATTTCAACAATTTCCGTAACAATTTGGATACATATATTGATCAGTATGGGGCTTCTGCTTTATAACTGGCAGAAGAGAATGTAGTCTGCCTGGGTGTAGGGGCTGGGTGGGGAGGGATAGGTAGGTTCAGTGGAGTGGATGGCACAGCATCTATTCCTGCCTGGCCCCTGGGACCCAGGCTAAGCAAAGGAGTGAGGGTCCAAGCCCTTGGGATTATATTTACAGGAGGAATGTGAGCCTCCCGTCATAAGCAAGTAAGAAAGTAACACCAAGTGGAAGAGGCAGTTATTCTTACCACTTGTGAATGGGACTCTGATGTTTGATGAGTCTCTGGCGACCAAATACAAGCAAGAATGCGTGTCACAGGGACTCCGTGCACTGCTGGTGGGAGCATACTTGGTGGGAAGATGATTGCAAACCATACACTTCTCCTTGTATATGACTGCAGAAACCTGCTCTACCTAATAGAGCAGAGAAAGCAACTTAGATTTCAAAACGAGGAGAACGAGTAAGTAAAATGAGATGGATGCAAGCTATGAAATACCACAAAGCAGTCTGAAACAATGAACTGTATGAACATACAGCAACATAGATAGATTTTAAAATAGCGTCAAATTAAAAAAAGTCATAAGCAATAAAATCCATAGTTTGTTATCATTTATGGAAATAAAAACATTGCATATTCTAAAGGACAAACATACCAACAGCAATACACCAAGCAAAGTCGGGGCCATGGGGAGAAGGAGAGGAAAGTGGGAACCGAGGCTCTAAGAGCCAGAATACAATGACGTCACCCTTATAAAACCCACTGGTAAAACTGGGGGTAAATGCATATGTTTGACCTTGGGTCATTTGGTTACAATATAATTAAGTTCTTTATTTTAAAACCATCGACTTGTCTCCACTTAATTTATGTATTTCCTTCATTTGCTTACCGAATCTGGATGGATTTTAAAAGGTAGCAACAAGAATATTAGCAAAGCACGAGGATGACAATAAATACCTATTGATATGTAACTTGGCAACTTTGATTTCATTATATGGTAATTAGTAGATGGCCTAGTATCTGAAAAGTATTGATGATATATGTAAATTATATAATGATATATGTAAAATTATATATACTGATATATAATGATATGCATTTTTATATATATAAAATTCTTAAACCATGCCAGAAATTTGGAGAATCTTTGCAAATACAGGCAGATTTAAAAGGTAAAAAGTATTCTGTTTTCTAGGAACACCATGTGTTTTCCCTTCATGAATTACATGTACTGTCTGGTGCTTATGCAAAGAAGATTTGCCTCTTTATCAATTTCTTTTTAAGCCATCTTGGGCTTCTTGGAGCCAGCCCTGATAGGAAAAGAGAAACCTTGTCCTTCTATCTACCTTGCTTAATTTGGGTTTTATTGCTGCCCAATTAAGAGAGTTTCTTCAATACACAGGAAGTTGACTAAAGTTGATGAGTTATTTATGCCGTATAGAGTTAGGTTTTGCTGCCAGTTCCTTTATGTGCTTTTCTTTCTGTGGTAGGCAGAATAATGGCCCCTAAAGATGCTCACATCTTAATCCCTGGAAACTGTGAATATGCTACCTAACACGACAAGAGAGAATTAAGGTATTAAGAAGATGAATTAAAGTTGCTAATCAGTGGAATTAACAGAGGGAGATTATTCTGGATTTACTAGGTGTGCTAAATGTGATCATAAAGTCCTTTAAAAGTAGAGGAGGGAGGCAGAGTTTGAAATCAGAGGGAGATGTTGCGATGGAGGAGCGACTGTAGATGGTGGAGGACCACGAGCAGAGGAATGTGGACAGCCTCGAGGAGCTGGAAAAATCAAGGAAATGTGTTCTCCCCTGGAGTGTCGAGGAAAGAGTGCAGATTTGCTGAAATCTTGATTTTTGCCCAGTGAGACCTGTGTCAGACATCTAAATTACAGAAGAATAAGATAAAACTGTGTCGTTCTAAGCCACTAAATTTGTGGCAATTTATTATGGCATCAGGAGCAAATTAATACAGTCTCTCCGAGTGTTTGTTGTTATACAGGCATAATCGCATGTCTATACGATGAGATGTCCTCAAATTTAAGCTAAAGTACCTGCTGAGGCTGTCATTTCTCTTCCTATAGGGTGTGCTTGTTTTTGGAAACTATTAATGTTTGAACTCAAAAGGTATCTTTCAGACTAAACTATTAGAAAACTATAGAGTACTTATTAGTCATTTGAAAATGAGGGGTAAAGTCAATGTAAAATATTAATATTTCATGGAAAGTACAAAAACCTGAGGCTATTCTCAGTAATTAAGAAAAAAAACTTTAAAATATTATTAACTTTTTATTTTAAGTTTATTCTAAAGTTTTAGCCAACACTGAGTTAATTTTGTTCAAGATTATATAGTAGCCAAAATAAGCTCTGGTGCCTGGGTTTAAAAAGTTTTTGGAATAGTGGTGTTAAACAAATGCATCAATAATAGCACAAATTGGTTGTAAGGAAAGGTATTTTTTAGTCCAAAGATGACAATGTGAGCTTCCCAAGAAATGGCTCCCATTATAAATTTTTTTTTTTTTTTTTT
>CAUYRT010080873.1:0-79546 GCA_963574885.1 Lepilemur ruficaudatus
ATAGTTTAGACAATTTATCTATAGTATATTGTACAGTGGTGAGCTGAAAATGAAGCAGAGGGGAAAGTTGTCTAGCACAGGGCCTACATCCTAATTCTTAATTATTAATACATCCTAATTCTTAATACATATTTTGTGCAAGGAAAAAATAAATTAATAAAGGACTGAAATGTCATTTGAAATTTTAAATACCATCTTTTTCAAATTTCACATGAGGATTCAATCCATGACTTACTAGAATGATTTTTAAAGTATTGTATTATTAAGGATATCATCTTAATAATCCATCAATGCAAATCCAGCTGGATAGTCTCAAGATTTTCTCCCTACCACGTAATCCTCTCTAGTAAGCCAGAAGTGAAACAGTTTTGGAAAGACACATGACTATCTGTAACTACAGACAGAGAAGGAGTGAATCCATGGAAATCTAAGGGAAATACTTGCAAAGGACAATTTAACTGAAGTGCAAAAGAAATCATATCCAATCCATGATTGTACAATCCATGTACAATGTTTAACTTGTACATTATATGGACTATTTCCACTTTTAAAACATGGTTTATATCTGGAACACATCAGGATTTTTTTTTTTTTTTTACTTTCAAAGGTTTTACTTTCTTCTACTTTTTTCCCCCACTGATGGCCTTTTTGAGTGCTTTATGCTGGCATTAGGACTCTCAGGCAGGGCAAACATACATACGGTTTCCATGTGCATATGGTAAAAAATTTACTTTTAACGTTTTGAAGTTTAGCTAATTATGTTGCACTAAAACAAACCCAGGTCCTAGTAGATGATTACTAACAGATACGATGCAATAACAAGATTGTCAATATTTTTGATAAAAAATTATGCCTGAGAAAAATGAAAGAGATTCAAGTTTGAACAGTTGGTATGAAAATATGTTAGAACTGAAATTATATGCCTCAAAACAAGAGCAATGAGGCAGAACTGAATTTGTTCTTATCTACTGATGAGACATCACCAACAGGGTGACATTTAGTCACAGACATGTTTGCTGCCATTGACAAGCTTCGATATAACTGCATTCATATAAGAAATGACAAGTCTGAAAAAATTCATCAAAATGGTAGTTTTCCATATGTGTATCTATTCAAGTATCTTCACCCTGGATAGACACTTTAGGGGAGGTAGTGTTGCTTATTCCAAGCTGCTGGCCAAAGAGTGAGCACATGACAACTGATTGGGTTAAAAATAGTCGAGGCTTTTATACATCCAGCCAGACCTTCATCACCTTTCACACACACACACACACACATACACACACACACATGCATCGCCTCCCCACCCCCGACACACACAAAACCCTGTCAAACCTTTTAGGGAGTGTTTTTCCTTGAGGTGGTTCTTGATGATTATATTAATCTAGTTTCACCTATTCAGTTATATTGGAACTATTGACACATGGAACTCAGTGACTCAGGCAAATTTTATCCTTTCAGAAAAACTTTTATTAAAAGAAAGGCATAACATTGCAAAATAAAATAACAAAAAATTGACTTAATATAGATCTGTCAAATAAAATACTATTAACATATTTGTATAAAATATATATCATAATTTTAAGTAAAACTCTGCAGACTGATAAGATTTAACATAATCACCTCCTTGATTACATTTACTTCTCAGAACGAAAGGAGAACAATACAATCTCCATTGCATCTAACCAGATACCTGGGAAGCATTTATACCACCAGGGGACTAGCTGGATCAATTTGCTATTACTGGCTTCTGTGAAGGTGTGATATTATTGGTAACACAACACAACACTAAGATGAAATGAGAATTTTCCAACTACATTTGCAACACCTATTCTATGCAATGCTTTTAAAGGCAATGCACTCATTTTAGTTTTTAATTTATCTAGAGTGCTACTAGATATTAAAAAAAGAAAGAAGAAACTAAAGTAAATGTCTGGAGGAAAAAATTTTGTCTATTAGCTATGACAATGACAATGGTGATTGTGAATTGTTACGACAATGAAGATTACTGAGTTATTATTTCAATGTTCATGATGCTCCCTGTGTTTAGGAGACTATTAGCTATGAACCCTCTAATTGCAGAAGAAAAAAGACTCTAAAGTCTTTGGTGCATATAGATATTTTAGGGGCACTGGTCTTTTGGAGTCTGAGGGTTAAATAGAGCTTGTGGGAAGTGGATGTGGCTATAAAAGGGCAACATGAAGGATCTCTGTGCTGACGGAAGTGCTCTGACTCTTGACTATATCCATATCGGTATCCTGATCATGACACTGTACTATAGTTTTATAGGATGTTACCATTGGGAGAAACTGGGCTAAGGATACATGGGATCTCTGTGCATTGTTTCATGAACTACATGTGAATCTACAATTATCTCAAAATAAAAAGTTAAACAATGCCCAATTTTAAATTTTAGTTTAATTAAATGTAAACCTATAAACTTTTTCTTATACTTTTGGGATCAAATATCACTTGTATGTGAGTGATACCTGCAGGTGATGAAATAATTACCTACTGGAAAAATAAACACTAAAGGAAAAATTTAGAAATGTGTTTTAATGCTTAAGTATATTTTTATGAACATGTGAGCTCCTAGTAGTGACTTAATGCAGACATATTTCCTCCTCATGAAATAGTTTCTATGTATCTCCTAATTATGCACATGGATATGGATATAGACATTAAATTACAATCTCTGACATTAAAAAATGTCAGTAATCTCAGTAATAAGAGAATCTGGAGACTGGCTTAAGTTAATCTGCAGTCTTTTAAGAAAAAAGGACTCAGTTTAGGCATTTTGGAGATCAACTTTCCTGTTGAGAATGTCTAGAAGGGACAATAAATACAAGCAAACTATGCCTGAATATATCAGACAGACAATATGATAGAAAAAGAGGAAGGTCAGAAGAGGCAAATTCAGTATTTGGGGTCACTTTTTTCTTTGGGACAATTTTATGATTGAAGAAAGAGCAGCTTAGAGTTGGAGAGGCCGACATCTTTGAAGATCTAGAAGATAGGTTTAGAGTCCAGGGACTCTGGTTTGGGCTGCTATAACAAAAATACCATAAACTTGGTGGCTTATAAACGACTGAAATCTATTTCTCACAGTTCTGGGATCTGGAAAGTCCAAGATCAAGCCACTAGCAGATTTGGTGTCTGGTGAGAGGTTGCTTTCTTGTTCACTTACAGCCATCTTCTTGTTGTAATCTCACATGGCTAAAGGGGTGATCAAGCTCTCTGGGGTCTCTTTTATAAGAGTACTAATTCCATTCATGAGGGCTCTGCCCTCATAACGTAATCAACCCCCAAAGGCCATACCTCAAAGTACCATCACATTAAGAATTAGGTTTCAACATATGAATTTTGGAGGTAATAACCATTCAGTCCACTGCAAGAAACATACTTATCCTCATAGAGGATGCAGTTCAGTTCCACATAATTTTATTCCCTGAAATGAGATTAAGTTGATCTGTAGTTTAGTGCACAGTTTTCCATAAGTGCTAATATTTTCAGGTGACTGATAGAAGCCAATGTGAAAACTCTTTGGGGACAGATAATATCATCCAAGGCCTCCATTGATTCCTAAAAATAATTTTGTAAGTGCAAGGACAAGTATATAATAAAAAAAAAATAGCCACTCAAGGAGATAATATGCTATAAATTAAACTACTAGAAACAAGAGATAAAATAATAAAAATTAGAGATTCACAAGGGACCCAGATATTAAACTTATTAAAACCTTTTAAATCAGTATGTTCATCGTATATAAGGAGATAAAAACTTACATTAATAATTACAACATAACTAATATATTTCTCTTTTTTATCTCTGTTATGTGTATGTCTGTATATGCATCAAGTAGAAATACTAGAACTAGAAAATAAAATAATCAAAATTAAGAATTAAATAAAGAGAAAGTGAAGACACAGAACAACACACTAGAAAGAGCTAAAGAGTGAGTTAGTAAACTGAAAGAAAGTTAGACAGAAAATGTCCAAAAAAAAAAAAAAAAGATGGAGAGAAAAAACAATGGAAAATGTAGATAACATGGAAAGAGAGATAGAGGAAACAGTGAGGAGATATAACATCTGTGTAATCGGAATTCCAGAAGCAGAAGAGAAATAAAAGGAACAGAAGCAATATTTGAAGATATTATGATATAGATCACTCCAAAACAGGTAGGAGCCATCAGGATAAAGTCAAGAAGTCCTATAAATGCCAAGCAGAATTTTAAAAATGTATAAAGTAATGCAAGAATAAAAGAGTGGTAAAGGAGTAAAGTAATAAAAAGCATAGAGTAAAACTGCTGAAAATTAAAGATAGGAGAAAAAAAGATCAGTTAGAGAAAAAGGTAAATTACTTTCAAAGGAATAATGAAAATATTTATAGGTTAACTTCATGAACAGAAATAAGACAAGCCAGAAAAAAGTAGAATAAATTATTGAAAGAATACAGCTGCTAATCTGGAATCTCATATTTAGCAAAAATATTCTTTGAGAGTGATAGTAAACTAAAGTGACTTTCAGACAAACAAAACAAATAGTTTATAACCCTCAGATCTGTATGAAAGGACATAATAAAAAGTGTTCCTCAAGTGAAAAAAAACAATATTGTATGGAAACTCAGAGATAAAGAAATGAATAGATAACAATGAATAGTATAAATATGTGGGCAAATCTGAAGCAATGATTCTCAAACTTCAGTGTAAATTAGACTCACTCAAAGGGCTGAGCAGAAAACTAGGCGGGCTAAACCTTTGGGAAGATTTCTGATTCAGTATGTCAGGCATGGGAATTCACAACTTTAACAAGTTCCCAGGTAATGCTAATGCTGCTGGTCTGGGGCATGCTCTTTGAGGACCACTGAGGAAAGTTGGTTGTGTAAAACAAGGTGGAGTTTAAAATTGATATTGAATTAAAATCCATGCATATATGGACAATTATTTTGTGACAATGGTTACCCTTCTGTCCAGTAGGAAAATAAAGGTGATCGTTCAATAGTTTCCATAAATGGTGCCAAATCATTAAAAAATACTTGATCCCTTTCTCATATTGTACAGTAAGTGCAATCCCAGGTGGACTGCAAGTCTAAATGGGAAAGGTCAAAACAATAAAACTTTTAAAAGGTATATCCAAGAATAACTGAGTAACTGTGGGATATTTTTAAAGAGGACCCAACGAAAGCACTATTCACAGGGGAAAAATTGAACTAAATTAAAATTTAAAATTATGTTAATTAAAAGATACTATTAAAAGAGTGAAAAGAGAAGCCACAGACTGGGAGAAGATATTTGCAACACATGCAACCAAGGGCTCATATTCAGAATCTATAAAGAACTCCTATAGGTCAATAATAAAACAATAAACAACCCACCATAAACATGGACAAAATTACAAAAGGGTATACAAATAGCCTAAAAGAATGTGAAAAGTTAACCTCATTAGTAATCATGGAAATGCATACCAAAACCATAATGCAGTACACCTGTTCAAAATCAGAATGGACGAAGTTAAAATTACAGACAATACAAAGAATTCATGAGAATGTGGCACAGTGAGAACTCTCATATACTGCTCGGTGGAAGGATGAAATGTACATCCATTTGGAAAATGGTTTGGCATTATTTACTAAATTTGATGTGTATATGTGATGCACATCACAGGTGACTTAGCAATTTTCGATCCTAGGTATGTCCATGTGCACCAAGAGATGTTTGTCAGAATGTTCATACACCATGAGTCATAATAGCCCCAAATTGAAAAGCAACCTAAATTTTCATCAGCAGTAGAACGGAAAAATATATTGTAGTATGTTTATAAAATGCAATTTCATGCATTGCCACAGAACATGAATGAACTAACTACATGCAACGACACAGGTGAATCTCACAAACATTATGTTGAATGAAAGAGGCCAATCACAAAATTACATATGCATGATTATGTTAAAAACAGGAAAATAAATTGTAGTTACTTAGTTTGTAAAATTAAAAAATAAATGTTGAGGATTGCTTTTAAAAATGAAGACAGTGTGGCTTCCTTTGTTGGAAAGAAGAGGCCAGTGGTCAGGAGGGGATGGGAGAGGGGCTCTCTGGTTACTGGCAATGCTCAATTCCTTAATCTGGTTGGATAGTTACACAGTTGTCTGCTTAGTAATATACAGTTGAGCTGTACATCTTGGTTTTGTGCCCCTTCTGTATATACATTTTCTTTAACAGTAAATGGGATAAAATATTTAAAAACATAAATTAGTTACTCTATCCATTTTAAATATAGCAGTAAACAAAACTTGCCTTTCTAGTTACTTGCAAACACCTGAAGTTGATTTAATTATTTTTCCAATAATGCTTTAATTAATCCTTTTGTTTAGTTAATTTATGCTCTTATTCTAATTCTTACATAATTTTGCATTAATTTGTCAGGGTAAATTAATACTGAATGAGAATCAAATGCTCTGATGTCATCTGGATAAACACCTTGTTTAATTTTAGGTGGCTTCGTATATTTATTTTGGATTCAGAACTAATTTCAAATGTACAAGTTGAGAGAGAATAATAGTATAATCATTGGAGAAAGGACTTAATAGATTGTACATATAATAGAAAAAATTCTTATATCTGCCTAACTGACGAAGAAACTTAGTGACTGAGAGGGGTCGTTTATATCATATATCATATATCGATATGTTAAACCTACTTGAAGCTATTTTATTATTCATAAATAACAAATAATAAAAATGTCACTAAATATTGGTCCCATCATACCATGTGATGACAGATTTAATTGAATTTTGTACATTCCTTTCAAAAATGTAGTCTAAAGAATAAAATTAAGCAATTAGTTTTTCAGCAAGATGAAAGATCTGAGTATTAACCCTACTTACAAGCTCACGAGTTAGCTAGCTATAGTTTCAGGATGCTGGTAGAGATGCAAAACTCCTAGGTTAGAGATAAAGGATTTTATCACCCAGGCACAGCAAGCAGTATGAACATCAGCACATCTTGCACTAGTCCCTGAGCATTAATTCCCACAGGGCTAAGAGAAGAGGGTGATACTTTCACACACACTGAGTGGCATTACAGCAGAGTATCTCTGAGTTCAGGGAATCAAATAAGTCTGCCTGCCCTTTGCTCAGAACAGAAACACTAGGGCTTATGGGGCCAGAAATAAACCTACCCTTTTTTTCCAGTTGGAGGCACTATCTCTATCTTCCAAGGATCTTCCAAGTCTGTTCACTACACAAACTTCCTTGAAAAGATACTTTTCCTGTAAGACATGCAGAAGCACAAGAGATACATAGAGAATTGTCCTTCAATATTGGTGATGACCAAAACCTCTTCATATAGTTATATAAGACAGAAATTTTCTTCAACCTCTAAAAGATTGGCTAAAAATGATTTTTTCAAAATTTTTTGAACTGAGAACCAAATTATTTAACAGTTCACATTACATTCAGGGTGTTTGTGAGAGTCAGAATTACACAAAATCCTACAAGGACCTTAAATCTATACAATGAATATATATAACACACCCATATATACACACATATCTATATGGTTTATTTTCTGCCTCCCCCACTTAAAATGTAAATTCCTTGAGAATAATGACTGCGTGTGTGTGTGTGTGTGTGTGTGTGACAGAGTAATTTGTTCTTTTATTCTGGGTCCTATAATACATTACTTAGCATTAATTTAATTAACAAAATGGTATAGTTCTGCCATATAACCTTCTTCTTTCTTTCCTTTTGTCAACACCACTGCCATGAGAACAATAAAAATAGTGTGCCTGTAATTTGAGGGTTCTAATACTCTTCAAAACATGTCCAAGTTTTCTACCTTCAACACCACCTCCTAGCTATAGAATCCAGAGCAATGCCCCACATCTACAAAAGCTCAGTAAATATTTGTTGTATTGAGTTAACTTGAACTCAGGATTCCATTCTATGGTTTGTAAGCCAAGTTGTTCTTAGTGACATGCTCAGTAATGCATGCTGTGTTTTGAAACCAGAAAACATTCCTTTTCCTCAAATCCGTAGACAGTCATCTTAAACTCAAAAGACTCCTGCTCATTTGTAATGAGCGCGGTATACAGTTGCATAAAATCGAGGGAAAGATCGTTACGTGTCTCCAGAAATATTTGCTTCATTATGAGATGAGCAGCGAGTCAAGAAGTGACTACTTTATTTTTTTCTTCCTTTGAGAATTGCATTATTATTCTTATTTGCCCCAGTGCTCATTTTCATCCTCTTCAGCAGGAAGAGTTTATGGTTGAAAAACTATTCATGTAAGTTCCTCCAGAGGCTGAATCCTCAACACAATGCCTTGGAATCACTCTGGTCTTCTTTTCTAAATTAAACATTTCAATCAACAACAAATGCGGCAAATACAAAATGTTTCCATACCCCTTCCACATCAAAATCACCTCCCACAGGAAAGAGAAAACGCGCCTCGGTGTGAATTACCATCTACAACAGCTACTCTCCGGGCCGCTCTGGGGTCTCGCACACAAAGGGCGAGCGAGGGGCGTGGGGAGGCTGGAAGGCATCGCCGCCCGGGCTGGCAGGCGCTGCCGCCCCGCAGCCTGCTGGGGAGTGAGGACAACAAGCAGGCTAAACTTGTGACTCGGGATATTTCTACGCCACCAAAATTGCCGTCCTACCCCAAGGAGGCAGGGAGATAGGAGCGGAGTGCGTGCGCGAGCTGAGCGAGTGCTTACGTCGCAGCGAGATCTGTGCTGGGATAATTAGAGAGGAGTTGGGCTGAGCCGAGTCCTCTTTTAGCAGCAGCAGCCGGAGCCGCAGCAGCAGCCCGGCGGGGCGCTCCCGGCTCGGGCCGCTCGGGAGCGCACGGGGACAGGCCAGCGCCGCGCCGCAGACGCCCCGCCGCGCCCACCGCCCAGGCGGCCCGGGGCGCACAAAGGCAGCGGCCGCCCGGTTGGCCTTCTCCATCCAGGCATTCGGGTCCCGCTCCCTCCCTTGCCTCCCGAAGGCGAAAATGGCTGGGCCGGGCGAGGACCTGGGACAGCGGTGGCCCTAGCTCTGCGGTCGCCACCCCTCCTGCTGGGAGAGACCGGCCGGCGGCCGGCAGACGATGTGGCCGCGGCTGCTCCCCAGTGCGTCTTCGGCCCGGGTCCCCGCTGCCGCCCCTCTGCTCTGCTCGTTCCATCCCGCCGAGAGGAGTTGATGCTACTGTCGCCGCCGCCGCTGCTGCTGATGGATGCCAGGGAGTGCCGCATTGCTTAGCGTCCCCGCCTCCGGGTTTGCTGGTAGGAGCCGGCTGCTCTTTCTTCTTTCTTGCTTTGGGGTTTTATAAAGAAAAAGACATTTTTATTTTATTCTCCTCAACTCCCTCCCCTCCCCCTGTTTTTGAAACACACATTCCCAAAGAGATTTCCTCTCTCCTCCCGTGGCAAGTCCGTTGAAATAAAGGGCTAGAAGAAGGCAGAAGTTGGGGGTGGGGTAGGGGGAGCCCACGCTGGTGCCAAGGCCACCCAAACCCCTGCTGGTGCCGTATGAGATCACGGTGTATCTCTCTAAGGGGAGGAGGGAAGGTGCGCTATCTGCAGAGTCTCCTCCTAATTGGATCACAATCATCTGAAATAAAATCCCACAAATACGTCTTTTAAAAATAGCATCTTAGAATAAGTAGAGGGAGAAATAAGCTCCTTTCTCCTACCCTTTCTCTCTCTCTCTCTTTTTCTTTCTGGCTAAGACGCTCTCTCCCCGCCCTGGAGCTCAGCCCTGAAGAGCCACCTTATTATTAATCAGAATTTCCATCGTGATCTCTGGCAGGCGCATCCTTCAGTAGAGACCGCAGAAGCATCACAGTGCTGGGGCTGAGATGTGCGTGGGGGTTGTTTTTGTTACATCTTGCAAGAGAAGAGAAGAGGAGAGTACCAAGATCAGAACCACCAGTGGTAGGTGGAATTAGGGGTGTTTTGTTAGGAAAGAGAAGGGGCAAGAGGAGGAGTGCAGAGCCCGCCAGAGGTCCACGTCTCTTTACAGGAAAGGGAACAGGGAACCAAAGTGGAGCACCGCGTTGTAGCGAGTGGGGGAAGAAGTTTATATCCCCCACAGTAGTAAAGCTGTGGGAAATCAGGAGCAACAGGGTACTTGATTGGACACCAAGACAAATCATTTCCTGTAAGGGAGAGGAAGCAGGCAGCAGTCAGGTCTGGGGTCCAGAGTGTGGTGGTGTTAAGGGCCAGGTTTGTTGTGGAGCAGTCAACAAGCGCTTCACAAGGGAAGGCTCAGGAATAAGCAGAACAATGACTCATTTGCAAGCTGGTCTCTCTCCTGAGACCCTGGAGAAGGCTCGCCTGGAGCTTAATGAGAACCCAGACACCCTGCACCAGGACATTCAGGAGGTGAGGGACATGGTCATCACCAGGCCGGACATTGGCTTTCTGCGCACGGATGATGCCTTCATCTTACGCTTCTTGCGGGCCAGGAAGTTTCATCACTTTGAGGCCTTCCGCCTCCTGGCACAGTACTTCGAGTACCGGCAGCAGAATCTGGACATGTTCAAAAGCTTCAAGGCCACTGACCCTGGCATCAAGCAGGCACTGAAGGATGGTTTCCCTGGGGGCCTGGCCAATCTGGACCACTATGGCAGGAAGATTCTAGTCCTTTTTGCGGCCAACTGGGATCAGAGCAGGTACGTCCTAAATCCAAACCTGTACTAGAGAGCCTTTTACTCTCCCATTTTCCAGAATTTACCCTGAATAGTGTAATAATTTTGTATCTTTGATGTTTTTGTCTATTTGGCTAAGAGAAAAGACAAGCTGGAACTGAGAAATGAGTTTTTGGTGGGCATCCTAGGATGGGGGACGGGATTTTATTTTTACTTTTACAGCTATTACTTCACTGACACCCAATTTCTGCTGAAGCTTTAAGTGTTTCCTGAACCATATTATTGTGCTAAGATCTAAACCACTTAACTTCTAAATAAAGCTTCTAAATTTTTCACCTCCTGAATAACTTCCTTGGTCTGGAGAAATGAGTATGAGGAGGGAGATAACTTTTTCTTCTTAAACTAGACTCATTATCATCATCCTCCCCCTCTCTCTTTAGTACTGACGTTTTGTCTTTTAAGAATAGCCTGGTGTGCAGCCGAGAGCAGGTAGTCCTATTGCTTGGGAACTTTTCTGCTTGATGATGTGTAGATGAAGGAAATAATATGATGTGTGTCACTTCAGTGAAAAGGGAGAGTTGTATCCTCTGTCACTGAGCATGCCTGCCGACACTGAAAATAAAGACTGACTGGTGTGCGTGTTCTACACCTGTCACTAATCTAAAGAATATGTTTCCTGTCTGATGTGATTTTTCATCTTTCGGAAAGAAGTGGAAAATGTTCAGATATGTCAGTTGTTACAGTATTTCAGCTCACTTGCTATTTATTAGAGGAGAAATAATATTCTTACTTTGTCTAGATTATTACAGACAAGTGCAGACAATGACACTTCTATTTCCTCAATCAGAGTTGTTTTCTCAGAGTGAAAGATATAAGAAACTATAAAAGGCTCCTTTGTAATATAGTTTCACTTAAGTTCAAAGTTAAATATATTTCATGGGACTTAAAAATGCTACCAGAACTATGAATCATAAGAAGCTGGTTCTTAAAACATTGGTGTATTTTTAGTTCTGTGAATGGTGACTTTCAATGCATCTGGTTAGTTTATACCATCTCTGGAGCAATTGTGAAAGGCTTTTCTAGTCACTGAGAGATCCTTTAGATCTTACAGATTTCTGAATAGGCTTCTCAGAATCTTGGGATCTTAGAATGTAAATTAACATTTTTAACTGCCAGACCCCTTAATTGGTCACTTTTTCTCTATAATTCTAGGTTGAGAATCACTTGAATTTTTTAAAGTAAATATAAAGACAAACTGCTACCTGAAGAATTGTAAAGCTAAGAAGCTCATAGAGTTACCCATTGCAGGGGAATGGAGTTTTGTTACTTATGTTGGTTAGTTATAGAGATCTTATTCCACTTTTTATCAGGTAGCTTAAAGCTTAAAGGACTATAAAATTCCATCCATTGACCGCAATTTTTAAGAAGTGCTTTTTTAAATCAGAGAAGTATTAATATATTGTAGGATTGTGCAAGTCAATGATTGTGCATATCAAAACTGAAAAGTTTTATTCAAGAAAGAAACTAACATTTTTTTATGTCAATTAGATTGGAACTTTGTTTATGGAGCTATATTGAAACGGGGTCGGTGGAAATTTTATATTTAAATATGGCTTGAAGTCTGTTAGAGATGTCATTATGGAGGCAGTTTACATTCAGAGAGACATACATCTCTATTTTCAGATCTATTTTCATTTATTTCTATAAGTGAACTAATATTCATACTGATTTATAAATCTAATTGGGATGAAAGTCACAGTTCTCATGTAAATGAGGAGGTGATTATTTTGGATTTACTAACAAAACTGATTTTTAGTTGGCTATCTCATGCTTTATATGAGAGATAGATTACTAAAATTTTGTCCATTAAAAGAAAACGAGAAGCTGTGTCCTGTAGAAATACTCTGTTAGTACCTATAGACTAATAATTGTGAATTCTATTTCTATGGTTGGATGTGAGCAAGTTTAATCTAGAAGTTATAGTACATTAAGGTAAAACGGTACACAAGTGATTTTAGAGCTCGTCTAAAGTTTAGTTGGGTTTCCTCTTCCTATATATATATTTTAAAAATCTTTCCCTTGTCCCCACTGGCCCCCATACCCTAAATCTACATATATCCAATGACAGGGACTAGTGGATAAGCAGACCTGTCCTCTTGGCATCCTCTGTAAAACATTATCACTGGGATATGTGCTTAAGAACTGCCCCTGTCCAGAAACCAAAGAACAGCCGCCTTTCCGGCAGTTCCAGGGTGTTACCAGCCCTTCTCAGCCTGAATCCCTTTCTTCTACCATGAAGCCTCAAAGCTTATCTGACTTGACTCCTACGGGAGTCTCTACCAGCCTCCCTACATGTTTACCTTACTATTATTTCTGGTTAGGTGGATATGCCGCATTCCAGATCCCTTTGCTCCTCATCCCTCCTCTGTTCTGAGTCAGGTGTTCTCACTTCCCTTGCTCTGATCTTCCCAGTTCAAACCCCCTGGGTTTCTCAAGAAGATGACACATCTGAATATAATTCTGACTACATTCCTTGAGTTGTTAAGTGGATCACCTGGCTTTCAACAACTTTTTGAAAAAGTAGCCTTGTTTTTAAAGAAACAGTAGGTGGGAAGTGTAGATGATTACATAGGAGAATTCCAGAAATTAAGTAGAGAAAATGCCTCCTTTTATTGGGAAACAGATAATTTTCCAAGTACAAAGGGAAAAACAGGATTTTATGAATTTTTAAAAAATTTATAAAGACCCCTGAAAGAATTGATCTGTATAACAAAAAAGACTGTTAGGTTCTTATATTTATAACAGCACCTGAACTAGAATATGCTCAATAAATATTTGAGTTGAATTGAGTTATGCATTTAAAAAAACAATTCTGAATAAGATTTTATCTGATATATGCTTTCTCGTATTCAGATTTGTAGGACAGTTTTCTGTGCTGTTCAGGACACTGAAGACAGTAAATGTTTGTGAGATAATGACTATAAATAAAACAGTGTCTCTTTCTACTGCAATACAGTACAGGTTAGTTTCAGGTGATTATAAAGCATTGGACTATTTCCCAAAGCTTTTATGAGAGACATGGAATCATCAGGAAGACTAAGGTAAAATCATTATATTTACAAGGTACTTACCTTCTAACAAATCTAAAAAAAACCTGAAATATTGAAATCTCAAAATGACTTCTGGTGTGGTCTGTGGTTCTTTTAGAAAAGAAAAGAACAGGCTCAGATGACTTATTACCTAGATTGGGCAGACCATGCCTTGGAGAAAAAGGTTCATATAATTTTATGTCCTTTCTTTCAGATTGTCTAACAAAATTTCTGAAAACTAAAGTAAACTGCACAAAATTAAAAACAATTTGATTGTTACACTGCGTCACGAGGATGCAGTGATGCTCCTTGCATTACATACTATATTTCCTTCCTCAGTGATAGTGATCTGCTTAGGATTTAGAAGATACCTTCAAATTGTCCACATGATTTCATCAACTGAGTGTGAGGATAATGTACCATGAAGCCAGAAGACATAACACTACTTGAGAAAAGGAAGTTTGGAATGAAAGTAGATGGCAGTCTAGGTCCTAGGGCATGCAAGCAGGTATCTGAGAAGTTGAAATCCTGGCGCATAATTATTGATGATATTCATTAGTGAAATTGTATTATCTGAAACATAATGATGACATGAAGTGTGAGAGTTGACCTGTAAGTTGTCAATTAGTCTGCAAACCATATTTTACTTCTGTAGACCACATTAGACTTATAAAGCAGTTTTCTATACTTTAGTTCAGCAAACAATTGTTTATCTGGAATCTGGTTAATAGCCATTAGAAAGCAATTAAATACAACTAGAATGAAAATGATTCTTAGTATAGTGGCAATTCAGAAAGCACTGACCATCTTGTCTGGTCTCTGGCTTGTCTGAATCAGAACTGATTATCACTTACAGTAGTGAAGCTCTGTAAGGGGTTTGAAAACTGGCTGATCAGACATTGCTATGATCCTCTAATTTATCCTGGAATTTGCCTAAAAAACTTATTGTCAGTTCGTTCCTATTGTGTGGCTTTTTCATAAAAAAGAAAATATTATATAAATGGTCAATTATTGTTGCCTTCAGTTTGAATTATGATCATGCTCTCATTTACTAAAATAATGTGGCCAGTCTTCAAAATGAAAGATTATGGTGATGATAACTCATAATTTATAAAGTAATCATAGACTCATGCAAATGTACATTAATGCCAGCCATAAAGCTTTACTTGTCTCTGGAAGTGTATTAAATATAAAGAAAATAAAATAAAAATGATCAGGAATAGATAAAAATAATCAAAGGCAGTTTACCAGATAATTATGGAGAAACTCTTGTACTCAGTCATTTTAAAGATAAAAACAAGTTTTTTAAAAAAAGCAGCTTAATTTTTTGGCTTGATTCTCAAGAATTCTTGTCCCTAAATACTTCCCCGCTTTTTGCTTTACAGTGTCATACCTAGTGGCATGGTCATGATTCCTTATCTTCAAAATCCTAGAGGCATTGCTGTGCCATGTTTTGGGTGGATTTTGATTAAGGTAAAACTATAAATGGCAGGGGTGGATTCAATGGGATTTCTGTCTCAGCACAACTTCCATATTGCCTCCTTACAGGTAGACTCTCTTAACAAATACTCTGGAGACTACAACTTGTTTCAAACTATACTCTTGGTTCACACTATGGAAAACAGGGAGAAAAAAAGTTGTCCTGAAACATGTTAGACAAATATTGTGAAGAACCTCTGAAAAAAATAGGACAGTCTCTAAAAACTGGGGCAATTATGCGGTAATTAGTAAATTAATACTGAAATAACAGCAAAAACCAGGAGTGCCAACTTTCAGTAGGATGTTGATTAGGTCTGGCCTGAGCCAAGCTATTTTCATGTTTCAAATATGCAACTTTACACAAAGTTTAAAAGAAGCAAAGGATTTGCAGTTACTGCAGTATGCTGACATGATGCCTCAAGAAAAATGTTTAAAACACGAGCCAATGGTTAGTACTTTAACAAGTTATCCTTAGTAAATTAAAGCATTTTCTCCATTTTGAGGGAAAAATTAAACTCTTACTTCACTGAAAGCATCCATTTCTTATAGTGAGCTGTGTTATTAGTATGAAGGAAAGGATACTCCTGTTATGTTGGTTCCTTATGACATTAAATAACAAATAGAGCAATTAGTATTTAATTTAAATTAATTAAATAAACACACTTCAGTAGAGCATTTGCTATGTCCACAGAAATTTAGTAGGTACTGGGGCAAATAAAGACGCATAACACATACTTTGTACCTCTAAGGGACATACAACTTTTCTGGGAAGAAAACATGAAAAGGTGAATAATTAAGTACGAAAGAGGTCATATGTGATTAATGAGGTTACTGTTTAGCAGTGCTGCAAGTTCAGGATGGAGGGGCAGCTGTGGGCTACTCAGTGTTGTGTAAGGATAACACTGTCTCCTTGGCTAACTGAATTCAGTCTTGCATGTTCCATTTGTGTTCATTCATTCATTCATATAAAAACAATTCTATCATATGTGTGATAGCAGGTAAATGCTTTGCTCATGATCACACAACTAATAAGTGAATTAGTAGTCACTTTTTTTTGTATCTATAGACAGTTATCAACCTAAATCTAGGGAAAGACAAATACATCAAAAAAATTAAGCTTTGTTAATTAAAAATAATTCTATCTATGGTTTAGTAAATCTTGATTAAATATCAGAATACAGATAATTAGGAACAGAAAGTTAAGGTGGAAGAATAAATTTTCTGAAGACAAAGACTAACTGGATATTTGCTTAGAGTATTCGGGCCTGAAAAGAAGAGTGGCCTCTCTGAGGTGTTTGTATTTTTCCAGGATAATCTGTTTTATTTAATTTTTTTTGCTGGCAAAAGGTGCAAATTTTTAATTTTTACATTTTTTTTCAAAGAAAGACATTCACCTGTAGGTGCTTCATTTCCTGTGACTCTCTTGTTCTCACTCACCTACATTCCCACAGTAGTAAAATTAAAGCAAGGCTCAGACAGCTAATCTTCTGTGCTCATTGATACAAGCCAGACAGATGAAAATTTCAGAGTTAATATTTCTTCCAGGGACTGTAGACTTTGCAGCTTCTCATCCTGACTCCTATGAATGTCTTAATGTTTTTTTTCCACCAAAGCCCCCTACTGCGGCCAGGCTGGGGAGTGCCTGGCATGGTGCCACGTTGATATTGACTTCCTCCTGTCTTCTGACACACATATTATGCTACCATTAAAAAGCAGACAGCTATTCATCAAACTCTGTTCTAGGTATGAAGCACTGCAGGGAGTAGAAAGAACATTGATCTGTGTAATGTCTAATCCAGGCTCTTCTCTTCCTTCCAATGGTGATTTGGGGCAAATTTTAATTTCTCTGAGACCCTGTGTCCTCATCTGTTAAATATTAGGAACAAAGCCAGCTCAGAGACTTTGCAGTTGTTTTGAGATTAAGATAATGCATTTGAAATTGCTTTAGAAATCTTAAACTATTATCCAGGTAGAAGTATTATTATTACTGCTCAGTAATATAAAACACCTACATGGGTTCATCAGCTTTAGTACTAATGATATCCTGAGGCATTAATAAAAGTAATTCTTCTCCTTTGTCTCTCCCCCAAGCACCTTTCTAACATGACATTAGAAAATGTGGCTTCAGACATTAGAAAATGTGGCTTAATGAAAACTGAGGGGCGGGGGCAGCCTTAATGAAGAATTTAATAATGGCTGATTGATTTAGTGACAAAGGGAAATCGCTGGCTGTTGTGCTGCTCAATGTGATGCCAAGATGCCAGTTTTCCCCTGTCATGCCGGAAAGGTTGGAAAGTAGAAAGATATGACCTGTTTGTGATTGAAGTTGATCTTTACACTTATCGTCAACTGTGGTAGAGGAGGATATGTTGTGAACCCCAGGGGAGAAGCCTCAGCCAGGTAGTCACCAAAACACTGCATGGGCAGAGGCAAGAGAAAAAGCTTCCCTGATTTTGTTCAATATTTTTTGAAAGCACTTTCAGAATTCATTTTCCACCATTAACTTTTCTTGTAAAACAAGTGTTGGTGCTCCTGGCTGCAGGCAGGGTGCTGCCCTTCTGCAATGCTGCGTGACAAGGCTCTTGTCCTCTCTCTGGTCTAGGAAGGCGTTTTGTATTGCCCTTTGGGCTGAGAGGGAAGCCTTAAGTGAATGGTATAATTAAAAAATGGTGCCATTTTGGCACTTAAATGACCTTTGTAGGTAAAGTAGTGTGATCTGTGCTCTTGGGAAATAATTTGATTTTAACATAAATTATTGTACATGTACAATGTGCAGAGCACATTTGTTGGGTACCAAAAATGGAAAGTGATATCAAACGGTGAAACACAATTATTAAGTTAAGTATATATGTCTGGACCACGGGACAAACACTGATGGTTATGTACACTAGAGTTTTAGAGTAGGAGAAGGTACTGGGTTCTCTGGCACATAGAGACAATCTCACAGAGCAGGGCAAGCTGGAGGTGGGCTCAGAGAAGGGTAGAATTCAGATAAAGTGAAAAGGAAGAGGAATGTTCCCCATAGACTTAAGTGAGGGGAGAGCAGAGGAGTGTACTGGTTTGCTGGGGGATGGATTTGATAAGACGTTGATGGCTGGGGTGAGCCTGTATATGGTATGCAAGGTAAGAAGTATGATTATTAAGGGAATTGTGGGATTTTGAAAGAGTCATGGGGTAGCAGAATTATGTGCAGGTTTTAGGATGATTAATCTCACAGTAGGGGGTATGCAAGATTTCTGCAAGAGAAAGAGGGGAGAGAAAGAAAAAGAAAGAGAAGCTCCATTACATTAAGCAGTTATGCTGGGAAGGGAGAGGTTAGGTGCCAAAGACATATAAATATAGAAAGGAAAAGAAAAATATTTGGGACTTGGTGAATAAATACAGAGAGGCAAAGGGAATATCTGAAAATGATTCTTCAATAATTGATTAATATAGGCAATCCCAGGGGGAAGGTGAATTTGCGAGGCACTGAGATGAGTTACATTAATGTAAAATGCTTCAGGTAACAAGCAGTCAGTAAGGTGTTGATGTTCAGATGGGGAAGTGAGGAGAGATGAGGGTGTTGCTCAAGAGTGACACTTGCTCTGGGGGTATAGATGGGGCATTCACCAGTGTTTTGGCCAGAGGGATGAGTGTGTGACTCAGTAACTCTGTGAGATACTACATGATGAGAGCAGGGAACCAAAGTCTATTTCTACATTTGGGTGATTGGAGCGGGGAGTGGAACCAAAGATAAAAGATATATGGTGAACAGAAAAGTGGGAAGAGAAAAAGTTCAATGTAGCATCACAGAACCGACTAGAGGAAAGATTTTCAACAATGATTATAGAAAATATGTGTTGCTTCTATATATGTCAAATACTGTTAAGAGCTTTACATGTTTTCTTTCATTTTTATCTTCACAACAATTCTACCAAGTTAAGAATAAATGGTTGAAAAGTCTAAAAAGCAAGTGTAGAATATGTGATTGTATAAAGAACAAAAGACAATGTAGCAGTCTTAGAAGTTAACATTTATTGTTTGCTGGTGTGCTATGCACTGGACTAAGTATTTTGTGTTCTGTTCTGTGAGGTGACTATTATCATCTCCATTTTTAAAAGAGGAAATTGAGGCCTAGGAAGGTTCAGTAACTTCTTCAAGGTGAAAGGGCAAGCTAAGATTAGAAAAATAATCAAGAGTCCTCATTTTTATTTTGTATTTGTTATAGCTGAAAGTTTTACATTAAGAAGGCTTTAAGTTAAATAATATGCCCCAAATTATTAACTCATGAACATATATCCCACTCAGCAAGGCAGGCTGATTTTGTAAATGAAAATTTCAGGAGGGCTGAAATGTTTTCCTTCTAATTGCACAGGCAGTAAATAGTAACTATGCGTATCAAACTCTTCTCCATATATTGTCTACATACTGTAGTTGCTTTACTCTTTTCAAAAGTAGTGGTCTACCTGGTCTGGTGTCAGTTGTAAAATTCCTTATTGGTGTCACAATTTCTTCTTACTACATAATATCATTCTTTATGCAAATTTGGGTTTTACTTAATGCTATGTTGGGAAGACATTCAAGAGTCAAGAGCTGTAGTAATGTTCTAGTTTGTTATTTATGGCTTTCTTCTATTATACAAGGGAAGAATAGCAATGGTGGTATCCATACAATTTGGGTATAAATTCCAAACATGAATATGTGGAATATTTCATTGTAGTGACCTCTACGTTGTAGTGTAAATTATAACCGTTGACATAATTTTTAAAAGGAGAATAATGGTAGGAGTCCTGAAGATATAAAATTTATAGATGATACATTTCTTTGAAAGATATTTTACAGACTCTGGTGAGATCTCATGTAATAATGTTCTATTTAGGAATAGTAGCCTGTTGAGCTGCTAATGGTAATAATGTGACGTGTTTGATGACAGAGGACTGGAGTTAAGTCAAGAGTGGTTTTGACCTGCCCCTTGAATAAAATTAGCTAGGATCTTTTCATGTTTCTTTTGTTAAACTTATAGATTACGATTTATATAAAGATCATCTAATTTTCTTCTTGGAACAAGGTGTTAAATTAAAAAAAAATGGTTAGACTTACTCTTGAAAACTTTGCAAAACTGTTTTCCTCATTGCTGATTTTGAGATTTGCCTTATATTATTTGCTTCAGAACAATGATATGTGTATACATTTTTATTTGGATTTTGACAAAGTTTAGGAAAACCATATTTCAAGCATGTTAGTTAAAACAAATTGCCTCTTGTTTGCAGTTCCTACTGGTGCCGTAATTTATTTTCACTACATACAAATGCATCATCTTTTCAAAGCTGATTTCAGAGTTAAGTTTCATTTGATGGTATTTTGGTGTTCATGCTACCTAGTATTCTTATGGATAACATAAAAATGATCAACTTCATAATGAGGGGGACATTCTAAACTGGAATTTTCTAATTTCTAATTTTCTTTACCATGATATTATTATGAATTTCAGAAATTAAAATGATTTGTTGGGGGGGGTAGGGGTCTAGATTTTCAACATAAATAAAGCCTTCCTGGTCCAGCTTTCTAATGTGTTTAGGTTTATGGGTTTCATTTCACAACAGTGTGTCAGGCCATTATGTTAAGAATGATGGTAGGCCAGCCATAAAGTGACAGATAAAGGTAGTCAACCATACATATTTGACAGATTTAATAACAAATACATAATAGAGTTCTGCAAAAATTTTTATTTTGCTATATATTCAGGAAGAATTTTCTATGCCCTGTCCCTAGACCTTTGATCCTTGCTTTTTATAATAGTAATAGGCTACCCTAAAGATTATCATTAACTTTTGAAATAAAACATTCTTCAGTTGTGATTATACCCTGCCTAGTACACTATGTCTATGGCTACCATTACAACAAAAATTATACTATGTATGTATTTCAACCAGCATTTACTGAACACTTGCTGTACACCTAGAGTTGTGCAAATGCTTTCACCTGAACCATCTCTGACTCTCTGCCACCTCCCCCCTATTCTTCCTCCACCAGAGACATACAGTGAGATATAGGTATAATTACTCCCTCTTTATCAGATAAGGGAACTGATCCTCAGAATTATAAATCACTGACACATCCAGAACCACACAGGTAATGAGAGGCAGGCAGAGATTCCATCTTGAAGTCTTCTGACACCACACCCTATGCCTGGTTAATGCTACCATTCTAAAAAAGATGCTGTTCCAAACTACTGCTTTTACAGATGCGGAAATGAGACCCTAAGGGGGTGAGAAATTGCTTGAAGCTCTAATGTTAAGCATTCCTCCCTTTCCAGACTACTGTGCTTTTTCCATTCTCCTCTAAATGTTTTAGAAGTGAAATGGAACTACTCTGACATACACACTCACTGTCTTATACAGCCTCCCTGATGAGCCCATCACTTCCAATAAATGGGGATGATTTCTACTCCCCTCCTCAACCCACGTTTTTTCTGAGCTCTTTCTCTAGCTTTTCCCAAACATCTAGCCTTGAATGTCTCAGAAGTAAAAAAAAAAACAACTTTAAAATGTGGCTGTATAAAAATTGAAATTAACATCTTCCAGAAATTTGCTGATTCCTCTTAAAATGCTGGAATTTCTAAGGATTCCGTTTTTAGAATAATTATCTCATATTTCTCTCAGCTCTGATTGCATTACCTCCTTCACTTCCTTGAACTTAAGGTCTATATGCTTTTGATTTCAGAATTTTTAGCTTTGAATTCTCTCCTGAGTTTAGGATCTGTTTGTTCAGATGTTTCCTTGACATATCTTTCTGGATGTGCTACATGTTTCTCAAATAAGTAAGTTCTATTCAAAGCTCTGTATTTCTAGCCATCTCCAACAGTATCTTATATTTGCATTATTGCTGTTGATTCAAGGTTTTACCATTTATTCAGGCTCTGAAGCTAGAATCTGTGTTATCCTTTACACTTCCTTAATTTTAGTTCCCACATTGTCAAATTTTAACAATTTCACCTCTAAAATGCCTCTCAAATAGGGCTTCTTATTTTTGTTCTTACTTCCATTGCCTTAATTGAGGCAGGGGATTAATCTAATACAACCAGTGTCTTTCCACTCTAGTCGAGCCCTGAGTCCTCTTTTACAGGAACTTAAAGAGCATTTATTGAGTTTCCAGAATGTGCCAGGCACTGCTAAGGTGCAAGGCAGGAAAAAAAAAGGTACAGTTCCTAAATATGGATGGCTTGCATTACAATAGGTAAATCTCCATGACTCCTCCCTATTTTGCTTATATTTCTCTTTTTTCAACTTTCCCATATTTCCTCTTTTAATGCAAACTAATACAAATAATTTGTATTAACTTTTATCCATATCTATCATGTACCATGTTCTTGTTTATTGATGAGACTCCTTCAAATGTCATTGTAATTTTTTTCAAATTTGAAAATATGAAGTATCAGTATTACAGAGGGCATTGTTGCACTATTTAAAAGCATGATGGCTAGTTTTGGGATAGTTGAATAAAATTTTAGAAAATCATAGGAAAGCTAAACATGAAACAAACTATATAGTATTTTCAAAAGCATTGTCATGTATTTGGGTAGAATACATGTTAAATTCTATTATGTCCCTGGAGCACGTATAAAATAAACCTCTTCTTAAAAGAAGGTTTTTGAACAAAATCATTTCTTTAAGTTTCCTGAGATATTTTAAAGGGAATTTTTAGTGTGCCAAAAAACTTTCTATGGTTTTTATGCAAGTGGTGGTCAGATTTAATTCAGTACTTTTCTGTTGCTGATAGGTACACACTGGTGGATATCTTGCGTGCCATCTTGCTTTCTTTAGAAGCTATGATTGAAGATCCTGAGCTTCAAGTGAATGGGTTTGTTTTGATCATAGACTGGAGTAACTTCACCTTCAAGCAAGCCTCTAAACTTACACCAAGCATGCTGCGATTAGCTATTGAAGGCCTGCAGGTAAGGATATACAAATTACCCAGTTTCTTGGTATCCCATCCTTGACTTTTCTTGTCTAATGTGTTAGAATAACAAAATGTCTCACTTACAGAATAACAACAAACATTTTTTATAGTTTTTGAGCACAAACATTAAAACACTAACTGAACAAAGGATTATAGAAGAAAAGCTGAAGGATGTTAGCCTTTTAATAGTTAGATGAGAGTTTGTGATACTTGGCACAGTATACATGATGTCTAAATATAAATATAGATAAGGAACTGAGATTTTTAATCTTGAAAATCAGAACAGGCAACTTTTTTTTGGATTTTAATGATTAGCTCTTTAGGCTTTTTTTGTTTGTTTGTTTCTCTTTCCTTTTCTGTATATATTAATTAATTAGCTAAATATCAGCTTTAATATTCTCTTTAACCTGGTGAATTTGAGATATGATCAGCAATATCTTCATGTTACTGTTGGAAAGTTAGTCAATATGTTATTTGGTCTTGAAGATACAAAAGTCACTGTTTTGGATTACTTTTGACCTTTAGACTTAATTGGTTTTTTGTTTTGTTTTTTGGTTGAAAGTGTTGTCATACGGAATTTATACAGGAATACTGTATCTTCTAGTGAGTGATATTTAGCTGGTTGGGAATTATAAAATGAAAAATGAATTATTATTTAGTGGCACGTCATAAACCTACCATTGTCAATTTCTTTTTAACTTCTAAGATGTCCTTCTGCTCTTTCTCTGTACTTTGCTACTTTGTGTATAATATTTACAGAATTGATTTTAAGCTTTTAAAAAGATTTGCAAGGTGACTCTTGAGTGATGTTATTCAGTATTTATTCTTTGTTTTTCCAACATGTATTTTAGATGCAAGTTAACAGTTAACATTTCTAATTTTTACCACTAAAATTACCACTTGTTTTAAAATAATGAATTGTATTTTTGTCATTCATTAGGTCAGGTTGTTAGATTTTTTTATATTGAATAAGCCAAAATTATCCAAATCTCTACTCCATAGTAATTTATGACTGCATTTATATGTACCTAAATTGATGACTGCGACTCCATAAAAATGGGCCACTTCTCCAGGTGGCAGAATATCTCACACAAATTGAATTCATAGTTTGATGTCTGCTTCTGGACTGAATGAGATACACTGATTTTTCTTACCCACGCAGGGTTTCCTGACTTGCTGTCGGTGAGTCAGTCTTGCTCCTATCTTCTCTTAAACAACACGGTTTTTTTTTTAACTCCACAGAGGCAGTTAATAAGGGTTGGGAGAGGACACAGGATAATGCATGTTTGGAAATGTGTGTATCGGGCAGAATCAGTACTAATTCCAGTCTATCACCAGCAATATATAAAGTATTCTTCAATTTGTGAAGAAAATTGGCTTCCAACAACTATATTTCTTAACACAGAATGGCAAGCTAGTCTTTTATAATTGTTATCCCTATTTAACCTGTGTCTTCTCTTTGCTCTTGCATAAGCAAGGCCTTCAGCTGCATGAAGGACTGGAGAATTCTCGTTAGTCCCAAGAAATTAAAAACAAACTAACAAACAAAAAACATGCCTCAAGAATAGATTCAGTGCCTTGTTATTTTCTACCTGACATACTTTATGGAGTCATTTAATAATAATGTGACAAGTCATTGCAGGAGAACAGACTGACAACTCAGCGATGTTTGGGAGCTTATTCATTAGCCCTGCCACTGTCAGAGCTTCTTTAAGTGCAAAGTGTGAGCATGGCAGGAGCTACAGTCAGGTTAAACCTCCATGTTCGTGTCTAGAGAGGGAAATGATGCTCCCTCACTGCAGGGACCTGTGCTGGCTGCACATAGAAAGCTGCCTTCTCTCTATTCCCCATAAATGCCTCGGTTCCTTTTTACATTTTCCCAGAACACAGACTGAGTAGGCAGGGTTCATTCCTCCTGATTCCCAGTTAGGAAGTCATTTAAAATAAGGGACCTCTTCCTGGAAATAAATTTGACATGTTACTAACCTTTAAACTCAATTTTTCTCCAGGTCAAATTGACTTTATAATGCTGTATAAGCTATATCTGTGTCTGTCTTTGTGCCTGTGTCTATGTCTGTGTCTATATATGTATCTAAAAGCAACAGTAATTCTACACTTGATCTTAGCCAAAGGGCTGCGAAGCAATAAAAAAAAGCAATAGTAATTCTAAATAGGAATATAGGATTGCTAAAAAATGTTCCATTGTGACATACATCATCTCATATTTAGCCTCATATTGAAGTAACATTTTCTGACTTTAAATCAAATCTCTGTTTTACTTTGCATTTACTATGTGAGAAACATCACATTGTGCATTGCTGTATGTTTCGTCGAGAATATGAATAAACATTTTTTTAAGATTTACATAAGACTGCAAATATTTGAAGTAAAGATGCTTACACAATTTTAGGTTACTAAACACAACCACCACCATCACCAAGAGACCACCATCACCACAGCAATAATAAATACCTTCCAGTTAATCCAATTAGGGAAATGTGGAGATAAGAATATTTTTAATAACTCAGTGATGACTTATGCCATAATTCTTCCATAATGTTAATTTTATTTAGGCAAACATAAACATTTTCTAGGGATTTGGACCAAAAATAAGGAAAGCTCTCGGTAGGTCTGGTGCCAGAGAGGAAACTTACTTTTATGATGTACATTTAAATGGAATGTAACTGTGACTTGAAGAAGGCCTGTCTCTCTTCCTCTTGAGTTGGCTGCGTAAACTGTCTATTCACATCACCAACCTCCTTTTTTCTTAAGCAAAAGAGTATTTTGAGGGACCTGACTAGAAATAGCATCCGATACATTGTGTAAAGACACATGGACCATTACTCTAGGTCCATATATAATCACACTATAATGTCAATTGGGAAATGATGTGGAAGGGTGGAAATAGAATGGGTTGTAGAGGCACACAGACCTGGATTTGGACGGCAACCCTGCCACATATGAAATACTTGAGCAGATTACTAAACTTGTTTGAATCACAGTCTACTCATTTATACCAATTTTAAAGTGTAATTATATTAGAAATGATACATCTTGCACCTAGCAGGTGATATCAATGATTAAAGTAATTGATGTGGATCAGCTCATTTTTCAGGCGGCATATTCTTTTGGATGTGTGCCGCTTCGCTCACAACTCAGTGACTATATAAACTGTGATAAATTAAAGTTGATTGACTTTGGGAATCTGAATAATACCATATTTTTCTTTTGGTGCTCAGGTTGTAGATACACAGACTTCATTTTTTTCCCTGTCACTTCTTTGTAGTTAAATAGCATCTAGCTATTTTCATGTTGGATGCCAAATAAAATGTGTTTTCATGTCGGAAGCCAAAGAACAAATGAGATTGTTTCGCCTGATGGAATTTAATCTTTGTTTCTTTTGGGGTAAGCTCCAGGCACAGCTAGAGAGGTGGTATTTTTGGAGATATCCTTGGCTTTGAGGGTTGAGCAATAATTTGCTAAGTGGACAAGAACAGGAAGGATATATTGGTGAGGGTAACATTTGGAAAGTACTTAGAACAAACACATAGCTATGGGGGTTGAAAGTACATGGTGCATCTGTTTTGACATGGCTAGAATGAGAAATGCATGGAGGAGAATAACCAGAGATAAGCCTGGAAAGGTAGGCTGAAACCTGGCTCTACAGGAAAAATGACTGTATGCTATATGGTTTGGCCTATGCTCTCCAGACATAAGGAGGTTTGGGAAAGGAAAGTACCCTAATCACTTTTCTGTTTTAGAAAGATCTTTTGGGTAGAAAAATGGACTTGAATTAAAGGAAGGAGAAGTTATATCTAGAGAACCCCAAAACCACCCATGGGGTAATCATAATATTTCCATTTTATAGGATAGGAAATGAAACTTCGGGGATTTTAAAAGATGCATAACTAAATTTCCTCAGCTGACTCAACACTTGAGTCCAGGATGCCTGACTCCAAAGACCAAGCCCTTTCCTGAATATTGTTGTTTCTATTATTTCTAGGTTTGTCCCTAAGAAAAAGTCAGTAGGCTCAGGTTAAAGTAACCTCCCCCATCCCCAAATCATGACATTTTAATATAGGTGACATTTGTTTATTAGGATAGACAGCGTTATTCTAACTAAAGAAGTCACAAATGGTTGGCTTGTGGCTTTGTACCTTTTGGACACCAAGTAGCAGACTATTTTCTTTTTCTCAGTGAGCTGCATTTTTAAGTGACCACCAACCTCCCAGTCCTCTGTGATAGAGCAAGTGGGCCAAGGGGAAGCCTCTTTGCCGGTAGCCAAAGAGGACTCTTATCACCTCAACTACAAATTGATGAGCCATTTATAATATTGTTCCAAGGCAAGTCTATATGCTTTCTCTGTGCAGAATCTCCAAATGTTTTCATATATGAAAGACATCAACCATTTTTACCAACATAATGTAGTTCCGTGATGAGTAAGAGACAACATTAGATATTTTTGTGGAAAGAAACTATTCAGGCTTCCTTTGGAAAAAAAAATAAAAGAGAAAGAGAAAATTGTCTTGCTACTCACAGGAAGTTAATTGATTAGGGTAGTCATAGAAACAGGAAGTTTCTTAGAAAATCAATACAAGATTAAGTGAATGTGACTGGTAGACTAAGATGTCTGCCTGGGAAGCCAATTAAAACATGAAATGTTTGGAAATACCGGCAACAGCTTAGATTCTGAATTTACAGTGAAATGATGTTATGTGCTTTTAATATTTTTTATTGCTGTTTCTCTATGTTGTCTTGTAAAATATCCTTAAAACTCTTCATTAATGAAAAACTCAAACTTTTTTATGAATCCAGAATCTCCCAATTTGTAATTTTTTTTTAACTTATCCTAACTCTACCCGTGTTTTTGTTGCCCTTTGGATATATTTATTTGTCATTCCCCTTTAGCACTGTCCTACTGTGTCTCTGCTTTTGCTTTCACAATTTCACAGGAATCCCCAAACTCCATCTGCCAAAACAGTTCATAATGTAGTCAAGGCATGGCTTTCTGGCAAGGAGTTTGGCTGTAACAAAGGATTGAATAGCTCTTTGAATTGCTACTTAAGACTCAGATGTAGGGCCATTGCAAAATGCCTAAAATAGTGCCAGATATTGTAAGAGCCCTTAATAAGTACGACTTGTGACAGAATAAAGAATATGTAATCAATTCACTGGCCCTTTCATTTGACTCAAGGGCCCAGCGTTACCAGCAGCTAACAATCTGCTAGCCGCGAGAGCTCTGATTATTCGTATGGAAGGCAGAAAGTCCAGCTTCTACAAATTCTGGCTCTGCCTGTTTGGAAGCCAGATCCTACCTAGGGAATCTTGCCAAAAACAAAGGACATGCTAATGACTTGGAACATCACTGTCCAAGGCTGGCGGCTGAGGAGATCCATTATCTTCAGTCTAGCATTAGCTTGATCTGTCGTCCAAATACTACCTGTAATTTCTGACAGCTTTCAAATTGCACGTGCATGAGTGTGTATATGCATGCGTGTGTGTGCGCGCGCGCGTGTGTGTGTGTGTGTCAAGGGAGGTTAAGGTGGTTAAGGGAGAGTATACAAAGGAACTCAGTGAGATATTGACTGAATTAGCAACTTATAATAAAACAAAAGGAATCTGTGCTTTACAACAGTGTTCTTTGTAATGGTTGTTAGGCTGCTGTTAGTTTTCAGATTTAGACTGCTGTGGACAATAGCAGAAATTTCTTGCTCATAACCTACCTTTTAAACTTAAAGCAGCATTAAGGTGCATTGATGGGAGGGAGTTAAAACAATGTCTATTTTTTTGAAAATGAACACAACAACTCATGAGCTGTATTCATTCAGACAGCCTGGAGGTAGGAGCATTTATTGCCACATTTTGTATGCACAGGCAGAACCATATTGAGAAACAGTGACAACGGCAGTGTGTAAAATAAGTGACATTTTTTTCTATCACCTGTATAGCTGTTTGAGCTAAGTGTGCTTCCTTTCAGTTATTATTTAACCTGAAACAAAATGAGTGAAAACCCTAAAGTTACTTTATTTGCTGGTGTGAGAATGTGCTCTGGCTGAGAGGTTTAGTTCCCAAAAGTAGGGTGTTGTGTGTCTTTCTCAAAAGTGGACATTAGGCACATAAATGCTATATATAATGTTCAGTTCAGCAAGCAGGTTAAGGATTATATAAACATTGCTAATGATTTAGATTAATCCTGTAAATATACACATATATATGTATATATAATCACTATATTTTTTCTTGTGTTAAAATTGCTGTTCATTTCCTTTGATAAGCAGCTAAATCTGCTAAAAGTGTCTAGTGGTAGGAGGTAGGTATCCACCTTAATGAAATATAAAATAAAAAAATGAGTGCTCTAGAGTTATTTAACATGTATTTACTGAATTGAATAAACAGTATTAGCAATTATCAATAAAATTTAATATTTCTACATTCAGCCACTGACAAAGTGGTTGTTATTTTGCTTCAAATAGCCAAATAATTGAAGTAACACAAGAGAAGAAGCAAATCAGACTTTTTTGGGAGGAGGCTGAGTCGTTGAGATACTGAAGAATGGACAAAAAGTAATTATCTATTAAAAAAATGAACAAAGCATACGAGCTATTCTGCATTTCATTTTATTGGCTGTTTAGACATATCCTGAACTAGAGAACAAAAAAGATGAGTAAATCAGGTTCTTTCTTATTCTTTTCAGCAGCAATATAAATGCATCCTGTTGTATCCTCTCCCAGCAGAACCTCATTTTTTCACTGTCTTCAAATCAAAGCTGAAAAATGTGAACATCCATTTATCCTTTTTAAAAACTAGTTTAGTATCCAAGTGGAATTAGGGTTTTCTATAGATATTGATAAAATTGGCATGGTTACCTTTTAAATATCTAGTCATTTCACCATCATAAATGTTATCTCATGGGCACTTAATTAAAATATCAGTTTAAGGTGTTAATTTACCTTTTCTTGTATTTTAAAATTCTGGTGCCATGTTGCCAGAATCCTGTAGGTGAGTGATTCTTCTATCTTATCCACAGATAACATTCTTGTTCTATTCTTTAAGATTTTTTCTGGAAATTAAAATACTATTTATCCTTTATTCTGAGGAGGTTTTTTTAATGGGCTTGGTTTTCTTCTCATCTGCATTCGGAGAAGCCGCAATAAATTCACAAGAGGAATGCTTCCTTGGATTTATCCTGGGATGCCATTTGATGCACAATTAATAACAGTGTATTTCTATGGCCAAAAGTCAACTGCATTTTGAAGGCCCTTCATCAATTGGAATTTTAAAATGTGGGTGAGTGTAAGACAGTTACTTAATTTAATTATAGCTTCTGTAGTAAACAAACCAAAATGTGTATATTGGCTCATACATCTCTCACATGAAATCCAGTGAGGTTTTTGGTATGAGGCTGGTACTGCTCTTTTTGATTCATTGGCTCATATTCCTTCTATCTTCTTACCCTGCCCTCTTCTCCATGTGACTTCCAGGGTCATTTTTCTCAATTCTATTCTTTTTTCCTCTAAGGTGAAAAACAGAGAGGATCACATGTGATAGATTTCTATGGACCAGACCTGGAAGTCATACACATTGTTCCTTTTTGAATTCCACTGGTTAGAACTCAGACAGGTGGACACTCATTATGATAAGGGAGGTTTGAGAAATGGAATCTAACTATGATCTTAGGAAGAAGAGGAATGAGTGGACACCTTGTACTCTCTTTCACAATGCTGATTACCTGAAAATGACTTTGATGACTCTTCAATCGGCTCTTTAAGGGGTGTTTTGCTTATGTTCTGTGAAAGAAAGAATTGATAATTAGAAAGTGTTTCAAGGAGCTTTAATTCCTATATTGAAGTATAAAGGAATAAATACATCTTTCCTACAATTCATTCTATGTACTGACTGCTATCTCTGTACCTGACTAGTTTTGCAAAGCAAGGGAACAGGTAATTTCTATGTATTAATACCTGCATCAATTTAGCTATGTCTCTATAACAAATATAACACAGTTGTGATGCAATTAATTCAACTCTCCACAAATTACTCTGACTCTCTTATGATGGGTATTTCCAAATATTCTAAACTTAAAAGGAGAAACGGGTAAATAATTCCTCTAAATTCCTAAGAGTGTGTCCAGGAAAGGTGTATTAGTCTAGGTTCTTCAGAAACAGAGGCAATAGGATGGATATATACATATATGTATATACATAAAAAGCAATTTATTAAAAGAAGTTGCTTCATGCAGTTATCAAGGCTGAGAAGTCCCAGGGTTTGCAGTGAGCAAGCTTGAGAATCAAGAGAGCTGATAGTATAGGTCAAGTTCAAATCCAAAGGCCTGAGAACCAAAAGAGCCTATAATGTAATTATAGTCCAAGTCCAATTCAAAGGCAGGAGGAGACTGATGTCCCAGCTCAGAGACTGCCAGGCAAAGAGAGAAAATTCTCTTTTACCCTGCATCATTTGCTATTAAGGCTTACATGAGGATTGGATCCTCATTATGGATTAAAGGAGGCCCATCCACATTGGGAGGGAAATCTACTTCCTCTACTGATTCAAATGTTACTCTTACCCAGAAGCACCCTCACAGATGCCCAGAATAATGTTTAACCAAATATGTGCACACCTCATGGCCCATTCAAGTTGACACATTAAGTTGACTATCATAACAGCTATATAGGCTGAGTGTCCCTTATCGAAAATACTTAGAACCAGAAGTATTTCAGATTTTGGATTTTTTCAGATTTTGAAATATTTGTATTATACTCACTGGTTGAGCATTCCAAATATGAAAATCCAAAATCTGAAGTGTTCTAATGAGAATTTCCTATGAGTGACACATCAGCTCTCAAAAAGTTTTGGATTTTGGAGCATTTTGGATTTTGGATTTTTGGGTTTGATGTGTTCACCATGTAGTGATATTGCTATTGCTTTGCCCTGAAGTTAGGCATCTTCCAAATTTAGGAATTCATTTTCATAAAATGAGAATAAGACAATTTTAAAAAATGAGATGGCCTAACCTGAGAAACTTTCAGTAGAGAATATTAGCTGCTAAAATACTGAATTTCACAATAAAGTCTTATTGCATAAATTTAGAGAATAGAACCACTGTCAAATATTAGGATGTAGAGTCCCTAGGATTCACGACATTATCAGTATTTATCAAGTGCTTTAGAAAGCCAATTGGAGTTTTCCTTCCTTTTTGGCCATATTGTGAAAACATACAGAAGTTAGTATAATTTTAATCAGTGTGGAAATGAATAAATAAAAACACAAGTTATATTATCATTACCTAGTTTTTCCATCTGATGCTGTAAGGAATGTACTTTCTTCTTGGAAGTATTCTAGGTATTCTTTATGTTATGACATTTTTCTCTTTTTATTAGACCTATATTAGAGCTGTCATCTTAGAAAGTTTTAAAATTTCACCTTTGTGTTGTCTTAGCTGTTTCTTGGATTTCATTTCCTGAATTTTTTGAATTCTTTTCTCTCTCTCTCTTTTTTTTAATAGACTCAATATTAGGGTTTTTGTTTGTTTGTTTGTTTTTGTTTTTTATATGAAAGAGTGTAAGGGAGGTAACATTACAGAATATTTGAATATTTGCATCGTCTAAAATGTATTTATACTGTTTTTACATTTATTTGATAGTTTTGCTAGATATAGAAATACGACTTCAACGTAACTTTCCCTTAGTACTTTGAAATCATTATTTCATAGTTGTTAGGCATCTATGATTTCTGACAATATGCCTGGCTTCAAATCATTTTTACTTTATAGATTGTTGTAATTTCTCTGTAAAAGATTTTCAGATCTTTCTTCATACTTGGCATTCAAACATGCATCTGGGAGTAGATCTTTTTATGTTTCCACTATCCACTTAATAAATTCTTCAGTTAGAAAAAGAAACATTATTATTATTTCCTCTCAATTTTTCTCTGATTCCCTTTTTGGTTTTCTGTAGCATGGATTTTGTATTTGTGTTCTTAATCTTCTGTGTATCATAATGCTTCTGTTTCATGATTACATATATTTTTGTTAAACCTTTTATTTTTATTTTGAGATCATTATAGATTCATGTGCATTTGGAAAAAATAATGCAGAAAGATTTCATATATGTCTCCCTCAATGGTAACATCTTCCAAAACTATTGTACAATATCACAGCCAGGATATGAACGCTCATACAGCAGGATTGAGAGTCTTGGCTGCCCACTCAACCTTGTCTGGCACTGCACTCATGTGGGATGAAGTGCCTCATTACAGCCCTGTGAGGGTATAACTCTAGGTTCCCCTATCTGCCTTTACTGGCTTGGGTGAGGACTTTTTTCCTTTGTTATTTGGCTAGAGTAGAGCAGTTATTGCCTAACTGTTTCATATGTTGCCAGCATGTGTCTTTCCTGGGCCTTTGGCTGGTGAGAGCCAGCTTTTGTTAGGGATTTCATCTGTGTGTGCCCCCTGGGGTTTCCAGTTGCCAGTTTCTTTCATTTTAAATCTGGAATGTATGAGGCAAAATCAAACCCAGGGAACTTACTGCCATATCATGTTTTGGGTATCAAGGTCCCTCGCTGATCTACCTTCTTCTCTTCCCCTTTCAGAGTCTTCTTGTGTTTGTTTTAAATATAATGTTCAGGTTTTTTAGTTATACTTAATGGGAAGGATTAGGAAAAGTATGACTAGCCCATCTTCCTGGAAGCAGGAGTTAGAACCACAAGTATTTTTTTATCTTCCAAAATTTCATGAAAATATCTGATTCATTAATGCTCCTCTGCCTCATTTGGTTTTCAGCAGTGTTGTAAATTTCTTATCATTTGTACTCTTTACTGTCATTTAAATTTGTGGGGAAAAGGAAGGAAATTGTACTTATTCAGTCTGCCATATTGATTGGGAAACTTCTTACTGCCTTAAAGATAATTATTTTCTAGTTTATGATTACAAGGTGATAGAAATGAAGGTCAAAAGCCATCATTCTTACCTTAGCATAAGACTCTAGGGGAGAAATTATTCTTCTCTTATATGGCAATAATTGTGATATGATCATGATGATGGTGGTGATGATGGTAATGATGAAGATAATAATGTTCTTTGATCTGAATCCCCAGAGAGATATTTTTGGGATAAAATATGGAATAAATTTGCTTTCCAAAATCAAAATTCCAAGGGCTGTACCCATAATTCCTGGAAAATCAGTATAGGAACACTTGATCTAAAACCTTAAAGCATAGAAAGCCACATTTGCTTGCAATTGGGTGGTGATTCAGGCAGATAGGCAACTTTATTACCTGGTTTTTAAAGAAGATCTCAGAGAGCTGTCTCTGATCAGCCCATTATCTCTCCTAAGATGGCCAAGGGAAGGTACATTCTGCTCTACATAGGGCAATGAAGAGGTTCTACAGGACTGAAAACGAACTACATTTAGTGGTAACTGAGGCCTGGGGTCTCAATACGGGGTAGATGATCAGCATCATAGTGGGTTCCTGCTATCTACTAAACTTGGAGAGGTAATTTAGTAAAAAGGGAGTGAATGCACTCTTCCATAAATAACAGAAAACTGTGTTCCAGTTTCATAAATATTTAGAACTGGGAAGATCCTTAACTTAAGAAGATTTAAAGTGACTTCGGTGCTGCCTAGAAACCATCAAAGGAGGCTTGGGCTGACTTGAGCAGCACCATGGAGAGCTCTCAGGAATTCAGTTCCTGCAGCTTGTCCTTTTCCGCTTTGCCCGTCTGGTTTTCTCTAGTCATAAAGGCCTTTAAATAGGCCCCTCTAACTTAGAATAGGTTGAGTCACTACAGAAGTAGGGTTTTTCTCCTTTTTCCCTGAGTCTCGCAATTTAATGTTTCAGTGGCCAAGGCTCTCCCTACAAGATTTCTTTTCCTTCATTATGTATAAATAGTTTTTTTTTTTTTTTTTGAGTTGGTGGAATTGTTTACTGGAAGCTCATGTATTATCACTGAAAGCACAATTATCTTCTCCCTTTCCTTTCCCCTTGGGGGTTGCTCATAATGTTCTTTATAACCTAATTTACAAACACAAAACATTTTTAAGTTGTATAATACATAGGAAGAGAGTGATGGACTGTGATTTGTGTTTCATCATGAGGCCATGTAAGGAAGAAAGAAATTTTCTGCTTTCATCCAAGTAGACATCTGGGAAAATCATGTTTATTTACTTGCTTTTTCCATACAGAGTTTTTTGGAGAACAATTATGTAGGATATAGTCAAAGCAAATTTTTCTATTTTCCTGACAACTGCTAGGATAGGTCAGACTTTAGATTCCTGGAATTAAATCTTTCCTCTGCCTTGTCCAGATTGCAGTTTTGGATAGAATACTCAACCAATCTCAGTTTTGTTGTCACATCTAAAAATTGTGTTAATACCTTGCACCTGGTATTGTTATGAGGATTAAACAAGATAACATATACGAAAGAGATGGGCATGATACCTAGTCAAAGTAGGTTAAAATCAGTCCTGCCCATACATTTATTGCCTGACCTGTGTTCAAGAAGAAAATATAAGTAAACTTATGTAACAAGAGGATTAACCTCTTAGACTAAAATATGATTTTTGTATAATATAATTAATCAGCAGAATATGGCAGGTCACACAAAAACAAGCAACTGAATTTTGATGTAAAGAAAGTTCCCCCTCCCCAACATTTTCTGCAAATAATGCACCTTCTAAAAAACCACAAGCAGTTTTTTTCTTAGATGTTTATAGACCTGTCTCTGGTCTTCCAGGTTATAAGGTAATGGTTGAATATAATTTTAACAAGTATTGGCTCTTTATAAAAAATTGGGACTCATCCGTTAATTCCTAGGATCCAAGACTTGGGATTTTCACTCTTGAGAATATCGTGAATATTTTCTGCCAAAATCACATGAAGAGATTTGTATAGGCATGGTTAATATACGTACCTCTCCTCACTGCTTTCAACTAGATAATGGCATCCCCAAGGGCAAGAACACCACTCAATTCAGCTAACTCACCAGCCAGCTGGCAGGGAGGACCATATCACTGGTTCTGGGGGGGTGGACTAAAGGCATATTGCAGAGCTATGATTCTTAAAACTTTCACCTGATGTGACATAGGATACAATCTCTTGAGAAACCATACGTACACTAGAGGGTTCAATATCTCAGGCATTGGAAAGCTTCAGAAGTAGTAATCAAAAGGACTTTGGTAAAGACAGCTAATGTATTAGATAAATGGTTATTAAGTCATGTGTTCCTATGAGACAGATGGGAAAGCAATAAAGGTCTTCCTTAAAATATTCAACCAAAAGAAATCAAAAGGATGAGAGCAGCTATCCCAATGTAAAGTTAGAATACCATGCTTAGTTTCCTGATCTGGGCCATTTTTCACACTCCAAATCTGTGAACTGAAGAAGAGTATATGTTCCCATGAAGAAGGACCTGCAACACCAAGTATATACAATTATTTTATCAGTTCTTTTTCAAAGGTACCCATAGCCATTTTCTTCAGTAGCTGTACACACGAATAAGGGGATTATCCAGCCATTACAAGGGCTGTTGGACACAGGAACCAACTCGACATTGGTATCTGGGAACCTGAGCACCATCATTAAACTCCCTCCCTGCCCTATTAGAGTGGGAGTGTATAGGGCAAGGAAATGAATTAATGGAGTTCTAGCTGAGATCTGAATCACAGTGGGTCCACTGGATCCAACCAGACCCATCTTGGGCTCATTTCCCTGGGCTGGGAAGAAATCTATTGTAAGAAGGAAGTGCTTTGAGACTAGTAGCAGCAGTGTGACCTATTGTTCATCCCACTAACTTTCCTATTTTAAGTCCCCAAAGACAAAGTAATATGAAGTTATTATATGAAGCAAGGGGATCTGAGCGGCACAAGGAGTGAACTGTAATGGATAATATAGTGTGCTGCCCAGATCCCTCCCTTAGAACCAAGGCAGTTATTCTCCCAGGTGCCAGGAGTATTAGCAGCTGATAGCTTAAGCTGAGTCCCTCTCTAGAAATTGCCTTCATTTAAAGGCAGCTACTTTGCCACAAGCTATGCCCTCAGGGAATATAAGTGAGAATAAGTGATAGTTCAATGTAGAACTACAAATAATGTGTCCTCTTTGCTCCGTTCTGGACAAATCTGAAAGACCACCCCAACTCCAGAGCTTCTTATGGAATCAGCTGAGGCCTCTGTTGTGACTGCATCACAGTTGAATGTCTCCCTCTGCCTAGTTTCTTTCTCTTACCTCCTTATGAGGTTTGCTCCTAAGATCACTCCTTAATGATCCTTCTATAAGCAAATCTTGGTCTCAGAGTCTGTTACCCAGGGAAATTCACTTAAAACACATAGCATTATTTTTGGTATTTATGATAAATTTATAAAATAGATCAGAATAATTTTAATGCTAAAAAATAGTGACTTACCTAATAGGCATCTAGAAGGGAAATATTCAGGTAGGCTGAGACAGATTTCTGTGACGGATGATCTTTCCATGTAATGTTTGCAAAGAGCTTGTAATAATATGGGAAATGGTTATTCGTTAACATAATGTTAAGTGGAATATATGTGATATAAACAGGTAAAATATTGTCACGTTGACATTAATAATATAGTCATAAAAGGGGAGAAGGAAAGGATTGGAATGGATGTAATGATTATATGAGAATGGCAAGATTGTGGTAAAAATTTCTTTTTTCTACTTTCTTCATTTGACGTATTTTGCCATTTGGAACGTAATATTTTTTACCGTAAAATCTTTATTTCAAACAGTCAATGATATACACTAAAAAATGAAGCAATATTTAACAAATAAATATATAATGCACCATGTTAAAAAAATATATATATATAATGCACCATGTTAGTCTCTATTTAAAAAATAATATTAGCATAGTTTGATGGATAGATTAATGGAATCAGGCAGCTGCAAAGCTGCTCATCTTAAGAAAATTATGCAGTTCTAGTACCTATAACTGTAATGGGTCACATTTGGGACCACAAAAGAAATTTCCAGAAAGAATCAGGGAAGCGGGTTTAGTGGAAATGTAAATATGACTTGGAGAAAAAGATCAGACATCCTTAAAAAAGAATGTTTTATGAAACCACAAGACTGATATAAAACTCTAAATATCATGCTAATATTATACCTGGCATGTACTAACCAATTTTTGGAAAGAAGAAAGAAAGAAGTTGAATTCAGTCCAATAGCCATCAATAAGCACTATTTAAAAAATATTTTTAGGCAAATCTGAAATAAGATAGCCATGGATGAATTAAATTAAAGAAAAAATTGAAATAAATTTCATCTTACAAAGACACTCATGTTTTTAAACAGTATGTGTTGCTTCTGCTTATCAGTTATATCCTTATTAAAATCAATTCAACAAATGGTAAAATGAATTTTACAGGCAGAAATTATTTAGTAGTTCAGAGGAGGGTACATGAACTAAACTGCAAGAATGCCTTTATGAAAGAGTTGAAAATTGAGCTAGGTCTTCAAGGATGACATGATTTGAGTATGTGGTGAGGTATAGGGAGAAAAATAGCATGAACTTAGAGAGGTGAAGATGTGTATATTGCAGTATGGGTATGGCAATGCGTCTAGGCAGTCCAATGTGAAGCGTTGACCTAAGGAAGGAAAGCAAGATAAGGTGAAGAAATCATCTGAAAGGTTGGGGTCAAAATGGGATGGACTTTGAATTTAAACTATATTTTATGAAGAATGGAGGGGTCAAAATGGGATGGACTTTGAATTTAACTGTGTTTTATGAAGAATGGAGAATCAGTGAATATTTTGAGTAGAAGAACAAACCATGAAGAATGGACAATACAAAAATTAACGTGACACCGTCCATTTGGTCATGCTTCCATCTCACAAATACTCAATGAGTGGAATATTTTTAAAGAAAGAAGTTTGAAAAATAGGAAGTTCGGAGACTTTCATAGCAATCCAGCCCAGAAATACTGAAAGTCCACATTAGTGCAGGTCAGTGATAATGAAATGGAAGGGAAGGTCTATGTCCTCTCCCATCCACTTTTTTCCCCCTTATTTCATTTAAATTTTTGTTCTATGTCACCTTGGTTATCCCAGAGGACAAAACTGTGGCCCGGCCCCTAGCCTGCCACTATCCAGTCCCTACGCTGTGCAGTGAACACAGTTATCTTTCTAAAGCATAGTCTCTCTCACCAGTCACTCTCTCCCACCCCACGGGTTTGCTCACCTGTACCCTCTGCAAAGACAAAAGGGTGAGGGGTCTGCTGTGCTGTGCATACCCGGAGCTCATCAGGCTGACCTTAAATGAAATAAAGCAGGAGTTTTGGTAAGACAACAGTATAGAACTTAATTTAGAATGCTGTTTAAAGAGATTCCTTGAAAAAAAATGAAATAAGTTATTATGCATGTTAAAATCTCTTGTGGAAAAGATTTGCTTGAAAAGGTTTATATTTGCATTTGCTCAGCATCTAATGATAAATTATGTTTATTATATTAATGTAGTATGCATTTATAATGAAGTACATTAATAGCATAATGTACTATATGGCTTTTTAATAATAACATTCATTTTCCTCTAAAATTTTATCAAATGTTGGTAAATTATAAACAACTATTTGTATACTTAAAATTTTTAAAGGTTAGAAATTTACTATTGGGCACTTCTTTTTCCTATAAACTTTCTAGACTAATAGATAAGTGCATGTGAATGGAAAACTGAGTATTAAAGTGTCAGGGAGCACCTTAATGTGATCTTTCTCATCTAATAGAGATGATATTGCTTGGTATTTCATGTAATTCTGTATGGAACTGTTGGCTGTGCTACATCTAAATTAGATTTAGCAGATACACAACACAGAAGCACATGCAATGTCAGATTCTGTAATAAAAAGTTTAGTGTAGACAGGTCTAGAATCTTAGAATCTTAGTATTTGAAGGAAACTTAGAAGTCACAGACCCTCTTATGTACAAATTACTCCTACAGAAATCTTAATAGATGGTGTATGGCTTCTATTTTTGCACATTTGGAGCATGCTAGTGCCCTGTTTTACAGAGTAGGCCTTTTCATCTCTAAGAGTTTGACAACAAAGCTCTTTCCTAAATTCAGCTAACATTGGCCTATGAATCTTTCACCCATTGGTCCTTGTACTAACTCTTGAACACAGGATTGGTGCCACTCCATTTAATGCACTTGTCTTGTTTGTAACAATTTTTCAAAGACATAGGGGTCTGTTCCTTTGAGCTCTTGAAGTTATCTGACTTTTCTCATTTTTATGTTATTTTTTTCCAAATATGTATTCCTCCATCCCTTTCTCTTCATGACATAGTTTTTAAATAGTATATCACTCTGGTTGCCATCTTCTAAATTCATGAAATTTTGTCAGTTTATCCCAGTGCTTTAGATTGAATGTTTATGTCCCCCCAAAATTCATATGTTGAAACCCTAATCTTCAATGTGATGGTATTTGTAAATGGGGCCTTCAGGCAGTAATTAGGTCATGAAGGCAGAGCCCTCATGATCAGATTAGTGCTCTTACAAGACAAGACACACAAGAGAGTTTACTTTCTCTCTCTTTTTCTCCGCTGTGTGAGAAAATCAGGAAGAGGGCCCTCCCCAGAATGTGACCATGCCCCTACCCTGATCTTTGACTTCTCAGTCCCCTGATTTGTGAGAAATAAATGTTTATTGTTTAAACAACCCAGTCGATGATATTCTCGTTGTAGTTACCCAAACTGACTAAGCTGCCAGTGAACTTTGAGCATATCGTCAGCCATATTTTTAACAAATACTGCCTGATGATGGAATTCATAGGTAGCAAGGAGTCTGAGTATTAAAACAGATTGATGTAGCAATTTTCCTCAAAAGTGCTGTGTGTCTAGCTCTCATGAGTTATCCCACATGTAGAATGGCTGTTAGATCTGAAGATATATTTCTCTCACTTAGAGAAATGCTTATAACCTCTGCACACTGGACATTTAGCAAACCAGACAGAGAGAGCAGAGTGAAGGCGGTGCAAATTTCAACTGTCAGAAAAAGAAGTATAGTTTATCCCCATCACAGTGTTGTCCTGTAATATTCCCTTGTCTCCTTTCATGCCATTTTTCCCCTTATTTCTTTGAAATCGACTTTTAAAGGGGTTGTTAATAAAAGTGTGCAGATTTAATTCTTTTCTTGTTCATTTCTAACTGTGTCTGATCTTTGATCTCCTTTCTGGTCCTATAGAACTATTATAAGAGACAGATAAGAGACTGGATGGATTCTTGAATTCATTGTGTGATGTTTAATCTTCAGTGAAGTCCCAGTTATCCAAGAACCTTGTCTAATGTTCAGTTTTAATGTTCTCAGTGCTCTAGCAGTGAGAAGCAGGAATGAGTCATTTTGAAGTCAAGCTTTATGCCCCCTAAAACTATAGGTTGTTCAGACTCACCTATGATTGCTTGCTTGGGGAGTTGCTCACTCCCTGGTGGCTAAGCATAAAGGTCACCCCTACCTTCAGTAACATTTTTGCCTGATCTGCTTCCCTTTGTCTCTTTCCATATCTGCAAACTGGACTCTGCAGTCTAGGTAAGATTGGAGTAGAATTAGGCTGTTTACGTCCAAATGACAGCACATACTTTCTTCCTTATATTAACATCCCAGACCCAAACTAACTCAGCCAAACTAAATGGAGTAAATCCTAGGGTCTTAAATGCTACTTTGTTTGCCATGTGTTAGGGTGGAGTTCAAATAATTTTGTAAGGAAAATCTCAATCCTTTCTGAAGGTTATCATTCAATTCAACAAAGAATGGAGGAAGGTTGGATTTCTGTGGTGTTAGGTGCCTCTGTGAGGCCCACTTCTGTTTGCACAAGCAAATGCCACTTCTAGCTCCACCTTGTGTATCTGCTAAAGGAGGGGGAGATGAGATGTTAGTCAAAAGGTATAAAGTTTTATTTATGCAAGATGAATAAGTTCTGGAGATCCAGTGTACAGCATGGTGACTATTGTTAATAATACTGCATTATATACTTGAAATTTGCTAAGAGGGTAGACTTTAAGTGTTTTCACTGCACATGTACACACACAAATGGCAACTATGTGAGGTGATGGGTATGTTAATTATCTTGATTATAGTGATTATTTCACAACTTATATGTATATCAAAACACTAAGTTTTTAAATACATACAATTTTTGTCAATTATATGTCAATAAAGTGAGTAAACAAAAAGAATCCAATGAGGCTGTTTCCAGAAGATTGTCAGAGAGTAAAACTCCAAATTCTTCTGCTAAAACACGCAGGGATATATTTGAAGTCTACCAGTAGTACATTTAAAAAAATTATATGAGCCTTATTATTGAGGCTCTAGGTCTTATTTTTCCTTCTTTTACACTTAACTTGATTTAATGTTATATCGAGTGAGATATTTACCACTTCATAAAAAATAAGATAGAACTTATAATTAAAAGTAAAAGACATTTTCCCACTATTTACTGCCAATATTATATAGTTACCTTTTCATAATATTTATTTAGCAAATTATTTGTATCATTTTCAAAATAATTTCCCTTTTAGCTCAGTCATTTTCTTTTCCAATTTGTCTAAATGCTTTCTAGTATTGCTGCAGGGCTAACATCCTGGATTGTTTTTCTCTTAACTCTTGATTTAAATCTACCATTTCTTATTTAATTTGTCTATTTTCCCCCTTGGTTTTCACACCTGTAGTGCCTCTGTTTTATTCAGTAGGCTTTTATCTTCTTTTCTTATTTTAAAAATGCTTTGAAATAATTTATATGCTGATGATTTTTTCTCTGGTTCTCTCACAATTTATGGTTTTATTTATTTTACAAAATATCCTTTCCTATCATTTTTTAATGAAGTCTCAGGAGTAGGGGAGACAAGTATGTGTGCTCAGCCTATCATTTTGCATCAGAAAATACTCACCAACTTACAGTGATACTTATGTATCATTGTAAGCCACCCAAAGGCTTTCTGGTAAAACATAGAGTAGAAAAATATGATTTATATTAGACGGCAAAATCCACAGTGGTAAGCATGGTGCCTTACAATCATAAGAGGAATGGCAAAAGAATGTAATTTAACAAACATTCATTAAATTAATGCATTATAAATTATATTTATGTGTGTGTGTGTATATATATATCTTAAACTAAGAAAATGATCCAAGTGACTGTTGGTTGTACAGTGGGTAAAGCAGCGTCATTGCTATAGAAGTATGTGGAGTATATTCTTCATATAATGTGATACTTAGCTCTACTTTATTTATTTTTTCTTTTTTTAAATTTCAGAATATTATGGGGGTACAAACATTTTGGTAATATATATTGCCTTTGCACCACTGGAGTCAGAGCTACAAGTGTGCTCATCCCCCAGACAGTGCAAACTGCACCCATTAGGTGTGAATTTACCCATCCTCTTCTCCCCCCTCCCACCTGCCCAGCACCTGATGAATGTTCTTCCATATGTGCACATAAGTATTGATCAATTAGTACCAATATAATGGTGAGTACATGTGGTACTTGTTTTTCCATTCTTGTGATACTTCACTTCAAAGAATGGTCTCTAGTTCCATCCAGAATAACACAAGAGGTGTTAGTTCACCATTGTTTTTTCACGGCTGAGTAGTACTCTGTGGTGTACATATATCACATTTTATTAATCGATTCATGTATCAATTGATGGGCATGCATTTGTTTCCACCTCTTTGCAATTGTGAATTGTGTTGCTATGAACATTCAAGTGCAGATGTGTTCATTATAGAACGTCTTTTTTTCCTTTGAGTAAATACCCAGTAATAGGATTGCTGGATTGCTGCTTTTAGATCTTTGAGGTATCTCCACATTACTTTCCATAAAGGTTGTACTAATTTGCAGTCCCAACAGCAGTGTATGAGTGTTCCTATCTCTCCATATCCAAAACAACATTTGTTGTTTTGGGACTTTGTGATAAAAGCCAATCTCACTGGAGTTAAGTGATATCTCATTGTGGTTTTGGTTTGCATTCCCCTGATGATTAAAGATGTTGAGCAATTTTTCATATGTTTGTTGGCCATTAGTCTATCTTCTTTTGAAAAGTTTTTGTTCATGTCCTTTGCCCACTTTTTAATGGGGCTGTTTGATTTTTTCTTGTTGATTTTTCTTGCTTGCCAGAACAATCAGACAAGAGAAGAAAGTCAAGGATATCCAAATGGGGGCAGAAGAGGTCAAACTATCGCTCTTTGCTGATGATAAGATATTATATCTAGAAAACCTCAAAGATTCAACCAAGAGACTCTTGGAATTGATAAATGAATTCATCAAAGTCTCAGGATACAAAATCAATGCACACAAATCAGTAGCTTTCATATACGCCCATAACAGTCAAGCTGAGGATCAAATCAAAGATGCAATACCTTTCACAATGGCATCAAAGAAAATAAAATATTTAGGAATACATTTAACTAAGGAGGTAAGAGACCTATATAGGGAGAACTACAAAATACTTAGAAAAGAAATTGCAGAGGCTGTAACCAGATGGAAAATCATACCTTGCTCATGGATCAGCAGAATCAATATTGTTAAAATATCTATACTATCCAAAGTGATCTACAGATTCAATGCAATCCCTATTAAAATACCAACATCATTTTTTGCAGATCTATAAAAATAATTCAATTCTACATTTCATATGGAACCAGGAAGACCCCATATAGCCAAAGCAACCTTAAGCAAAAAGCTCTGTTTTAATATTCAAATTTTGATCTCTTTCCTACTTGCCAGTGAATAAAAAAATTATAGCCAAGTGTAGTAAGCAGTAGATTTGAAACTATGCTTACCTTGACTAACAACAGCTTGATTATGTAGAACTTTAAACTTTCTGTGCCTCAGTTTCCTCAGGTATAAAATTAAGATCACACAATGACAGGTTTGTACAAGAGGTTACAAGCATTCTATAAATAAAAAACAGCAAAGATTTCATTGTTATCTATTGTTTCCTTATATATGTCAGAGTTTTTTTAATTAGCAATTTCTTAGTTGTTTTTTTTCTATTTATTTTTCTCAATCTTTAGATATATATCTTTAACTCAGGATTGTGTTTTATTTTTTTCATGTTGGCATATTCATCATTTTTCATTTTAAAGGAAACATTTGAAACTAGTATTTTTTTGGTTTGTGAAATTGAGAGTTAAGACAAGCTAATTTGTCAACTTTTCCTGGGGAAGGAATTATTTCCTTAAAAATCAACTTTTATTTAAGATAACATTTGGAAAATATTTTTAATGTACATCCTTAAAAGAAGTAGATTTTGTTTTTTTCTAATTTATTATCATAATAGTATTAGAGAGAGATAAATATTAGAATTTAATGGAGGCATAGATATATAGATCAATGGAAAAATGTAGAGAACCCAGAAATAGACCTACACAAATATGTCCAACTAATAATTAAAAAAAGTACAAAAACAATTCAATGAAGAGAGTATAGTTTTTCAACAAAGGTTACTGGAAGTAATTAGACATCTATAGGCAAAAAAAAAAAAAAATGAACCTTAATGTAAACCTCAAACTTTTAAACTTAAAAAGTTTAAAAGCTTAAAAATTAGCTCAAATGGATTATGAATTTAAATGTAAAACACAAAAATGGAAAACTTTTAGAAAAATAGGAGACTAGTTTTGGGGTCTAGGGCTAGGTAAAGTGTTCCTAGACTTGATGCCAAAAGGACAATCGATAAAAGAAAAAGTTGATAAATGAACCTCATCAAAATTATAATAAAGCAATTGCTTTGCGAAACACACTATTTAAAAGGGCGAAAAGACAAGCCACAAACTGAGAGAAAGGATTTTAAAACCACGTATCTGAGAAAGGACTTTTAAGGTAGGACATATTAAAAAACCCTTAAAAACTAGACAGTAAAAAAAAAAATCGAATAATGTGGTAAAACACACCAACAGACATTTCACTAAGGAGGATATCCATATGGCAAATAAGCACATGAGAAGATGTAAGAAATGCAATTAAATCTATACTGAGATATTACTACATACCTCTCAAATGGCTAAAATTAAAAAAAAAACAGTGAAAATACTAAATGTGAGCAAAGATGTAGAGGAACTAGATCTCTCCATACATTGCTGGTGGGAATGTAAAATAGTACAGCCACTCTGGAAGACAATTGGCAGTTTCCTATAACACTAAATATGAGATCATATGACCCAGCAACATATGACTCTGGAACATTTATCACAGAGAAATGTTCACATAAAAACCTATACACAAATATTCATAGCAGCTCTATTAGTAATAGCCCTAAACTGGAAGCAACTCAAAAGTCCTAAAATAGGTGAATGGGTAAAACTGTGGTACATCCATACCATAGAATACTATCTAGCAATAAAAAGGAAAAAAAAAACCCATGAAAACAAAGAAATTATTGATACACACTACAATTTTGATGGATATCAAAGGCATTAGGCAAGAAAGAAAAGCCAGTCTGAAAACGTAAGATACTGTATTATCTACATACATAGAGTTCCCAAAACAACTAGAGTATAGAGATATAGAACAGATTAGTGTTACTAGGGGTTAGGAATTGGGGTCAGATATGTTGCATGTGCCTCTGCTGAAAGGTTAGCATGAGGGAGCCCTGTGGTGATAGAATATTTCTGTATCTTGAATGTGGTAGTGGTTACACAGAGCTCCACAGTTGATAAAATTGCATAGAACTGCATACCCATACACACATTCACAGATGAGTGCTTGCAAAATCGGTGGTATGTGAATAGGCCCTGCAGATGGTATCAATGTCGATTTCCTGATTTTGGTGGTTATTCTAGTAAAGTATCCCATTAGGGAAAGCTAGATGAGAAGTGCATGAGACCACACAGCTCAGTTTTTGCAACTTCCTGTGAGGCTATAATTATTTCAGAATAAAAAAAATCAGTGAGTCAGTAGATTCAGGTACATTCTGAATGGTGAAAAAAGTAAAACTATCACAGTAGGCATCTCACTGTTAACATTGTGTCAATATAGTATATTGTAGGCACAATAAATACTTGTTGAATGAGAAAAAAACTAATTTTATTATCTCTCTGTAAGAACATCATAGGATTATTTTCAGAGAGCATTTTTATTTTGCATTATTAAAAGAAATAGGATATTTTGTTGCTGTTTTATTTTGGTTTTGGTTAAATCTATATGGAAGACGGAATATTAGAGAGATAAAAGCAAAACTCTTCAGAGTAAAATCCACCTAATTGTTAACTTTTACATGTGAAGCATTTTTTTGGTGATTTTTTAAATTTTGTAGAATTAATACTTGAACCTTAGAATGAAACTTTCCATCAGATACAATCTTTTTTTTTTTTTTTTTTTATGTGACTGAGATTATAGAAGGAAAAGACTGCCTTGTGTGTGTAGTTGCTCTGATGTGAATGCTTGGACAAATAGGGATGCTTGCATATCTTGTTCATGCAAATTGGTAGACTAAAGACTAATATGAACTCTCCACTTCCATTATAAAATTCAGGAATGAATCGAGACACTGAATACACAATAATGTTTGGGCAGACAGGAAGTGCTAATCATCCACATCTCTGCTTGAGTGAAGTGCACCGTGGTTTAATAACTTGTTGAATATTACTTCCTAAGAAGCTTTATTTGTAGGAAGACTTTGCAGCAACATGAAAGAAAACTTCTAGGGAATAGCTTTGAGTGATCATTACCTGCCAGTAAAGTCACAGGGGGTAAAGCAAAAGGAAGAAGAATCCTACTCGGGCCATATGCATTTCCTGGTGGTTTAATTAGAATTTTCTCAAATTAACCAAAATTGATAAGTATCTATAAAATTTTGTAATAAATGCAAGAAGAGCACAGTAAAGTCTTTGAAGCATTGAATTAGAAGTTTATGTGTGTGTGTTTGTGTTTAGAGGTACATTTATTAACTGTTTCTGGATTTCGGAAAGGGGGTTATTATCCCAAGTTGAACCCTTGCTTCCTTCTTGCTATAAAACTAACAGGTAAGAGAAAGTAAATTATTCCCACTTTAGCTAAACTGAGGCATCAGCCCCCTCCCCGCCATCCCAGCAGGAGGCATTTAGAGAACGAATGGGAGTTCCTCATCAGCAGTATCAGGCCAAGGGGCTGCCTACACCCTGAGCCCCAGACTTGCTGTTGTTCATGTGTGCTTTTTTGAAGAACATGTGCCTGAAACATCTTTAGATCCTCTCAAGCTATCTTTATAATTTACTGCCTCACAATCCATATGGACACCACACAGTTCTGGAAGAAGGCGGTAGAGCTAAAAGTGTTCTGGCAAATGATTGGAAATTATCACTCTGGCTCAGGAACATCCCTCTTCTCTCCCAACTCCTTACTCTAGCCAGCACTATGATACTAGTCAAGGACTGAAATTAGAGAGAAAAATGTGTATTGTTATTATTTTAAAATATACAGATTACTTTAGCATTTTAAAATGACTTAACATGTATTCATGAATCTTTTAAATTTGTTTTTGTTTTTGTTTTTTGGGGGGGGTGTTTTTGTTTTTTTTTTTTTTTTGTTTTTTGCTGTGTTTCTGCTTTTCTTCATTTCTATTGTAGCCTGAGCTATCCCAGCTTGGGGACATTTTCATACGTATAGTCTACTGACACTTGAAATTCAACACATCACATTTACTCTCAGATATGGTCCTTTTCCTATTTCAGTTTCTAGCACAATTAATGGGTCTCTCAGCTAACCCAGATTAAAATGTAGGAAACTGCTTTCAGCAATTTTCTCCTATGCCCACTCTGCATCCAACCATTGGTCAAGTTGTGTAGCCTCTGTCTTCCTCACATTTCTAACACGTGTACCTTGGTTGGCTTTTGCAGTAAACACCTTGGTATGACTGACAATCAGGCTCTGATTACCTGCACAGTGCTAAAAGCTTTGGCTTCATGTCTCCACCTTTGCTTTCTCTCTACTGGAAATCAAGTAAAGTAGGAAATTTTGCAAGTCTCCATCAAACAAACTGGGCGGGTCAAAACAAAAAATCGCTGTTTTTTATTCCAAGAAATGTGCACCAGAGACATCCATGACCCTTATTCCACTCCTTTCTCTGTCAGTTCCCAAGTCTTACTCCAGCTCTGACTGGTCCCTGGCCCTCACCACCTCATCCCTGCCGCCCAGTGGTGGGGTCACCGGGCGTATGGATGTCTGCCTCACACATTACTTGGTCATTAAAAAAATATTAACTGAACTAAAATTCTACTTGTTATTGTTGTTTTTTTTCTCTATTTGTACCTGAATGTCTCCAGATTACATTGGTCGCATTAAAATGTAAATATTAAAATGTTAAGTTTCTATACCAAGCTACATCCCCTTGCTAAATAATTGCTCCAACACCACACCTTTAACACTCCACTCCCTTCTCAGGAATGGCCGGTGCTAAGATACAAACAAACCTTTCTGCAAGACAGCTTGGGCTGTCCAGGTAGGCTCAAAATGTCTTCTCAGCCATGCTGCCAAGTAAGTCTTCCTCACACTTATCTTCAACTCCAGAAAAACGGTCCTGACAACTCTATCCTAAAGGGGGCCCAGTCTCCCTGTCTCTGCTCCTACTGCTCCCTCTCCCTGGGACACTCTTTTACCAGATTCTCATCGACACCCCTGAGACCCATTCCAAATACTACCTCTTTTGTGAGCTCTTTCCTCATCCCTCCAACTTTTCAATCTCTCATTCTTTCTCTGCTTTAAAACTCATACCATATCGTGGAAATTATCTTTCCTTGCTTTATGTATTTATTCTCTTTAGCAGACTGTAAACTCCTTCAAGGCAAGGACTGCTTACTTCACATTCCCTTTGCGTTTCTCAGCTTTGAGTCATTTTCAGTAAATATTTGTTAAATTTAATTGATTCTTAGAGTGCTATATATTGTGGCCTTTGTGCTGATTTTTTTGAAGTGTGTGATATTTTACTATTATACATATTTACTAGTATATATACATGTGTGCATGTGTGTAGTACATGGTCATTTCAAAACATTTGCAAAATATAAAATTTACAAAGAATAAAATAAAAGTCATCTATTATGCCACAGAGTTAACTAGGTTAATATTTTAATGTATCTTCCAAGTCCTTTCTTTTACATTCCTTTTTAAAATACTTTTTCTCTGATTTATTAACCTAATATTATATTTTGATTACTTTTTGTCATTAGGAATTCTTTGAAAATGTCATTTTAATGGCTCTTTAGTATTACATATTATAAATACATTATTCATTTATTCACTCTTTTGTTGAACTAAATTTAAATTGATTTCAGTATTTGCCTAATTACAAAATGTAAAAATGAAACAAACAATCTTGCACATAAAATTTTTCCCAAGTTAATGACAATTTTTTTATAATTTATGTCTAAAAACGACATTAGGGGACATAACAAGGATGTTTTGAAGTTTCTTTCAGGAATGTTTTTTACCAATTTATGTTCCGTCCACAGAACATGACAGTTCCTGTCTTGCCAAACCTTTGTAGCATTGTTTCATCATCAAACTCAATCTTGCCTAGTTTCACATGTCTGATACATTCAGGAGTGTTATGAAATATCCATTAAAGGACTTTTGCCTGATTATTATTATAATTTTTTTCTTCAATTCTGCTACCTGAAGTTTTGCTGCTTTACTCCCCTTTGGCAAATTTGACTTCGAGAATGTCAGCACTTCTAAATTTGTGTTATCTAAAGCCATTTAAAAGTGAAGTGAAGATTATACCAATCTAATATTGATATACTGGCTGGAGTAATAGTAAGGCCTTCCTGCTGTCAGCTGACATATTGGTACTACAAGTCTTAAAACAGTTCATAGAAAATTACTACACATTCTCTCTTGTTTACAAGCGGCACAATTATTTGTTTTCCTTGCTGTGCATTCAGTTTTAATAAAACAGCCTGACTTAGGAACATGATGATGTCACATTTTATAAGGCAGCAGTTTTTACTTTGCGTTCTCTCCTGCTGTTACACTTGATTGAGATCAATGCCTCCTGGGTTGTGAGGCTGGGTGAGAATGGCTTTGTGTCACGTTTTCCAGGCTGTCTCACTCCCGGGTTGTACCAGGCACACACCAGCAGTGGCTGACTTAAATAAGTCTCGTATCTTCATGTTGAGGCTGCGTGGCTGTGACTTGCTTCAATCTGTTATCAGCCTTCTCTGACAGAAAAAGTAACTGGTGAGAAGACCATATCTGTTTTGCTCACAACAAAACAGATCTTCCTGTCCATGCAGTTATGATGACTAAACATTGCAAATTAGTTTCTAGTGTCGGTTTTACTTTGGGAAATAAGTTTTAATCTAGGTAGAGCTCTTTCAATGGAGAATATTTCATATAATATTCCACTTTAATTCATCTATATTTTACTGTACTCCAGACTTAGATATTCCCTTCTATATGCACGGTTGATGGCACCAAGTCACCAAAGAAAACAATTTCCAAAACTGAGAGTTTTATCCAGGTATAGGGGTCTATCCATACTAATACACCAACTTTGTGTCCCAGAGTCCTGTGGTAAGTTGTGGCGGGGGGGCGGTGAGAATTGTACTTGAGAGGAGGGGGGTGTATTTGAAGCATAGTTAGAGAACACCAAGTGATTAACTGTGGACACAGAGAAAAAATTAAAAATGATTTGTACAGAATTAACATATAGCTGATATTTTGAGACAGCCTAATGAGTTCTAGCCCACAAATTTCAGAGACCCTGAACATATAATCACAATGTACTCTAGTCAGCTTTCTCTGCACATTGATCCTTCTGGTCTATTTAGAAATTCTGTGTATGTGGCTGGGAGGGAGGGACAGGAGTACCTTTGCTGACAGAGACACATTATCTAATAGTTAAGTGGATTTATCACTGGAACCTAGAAGCCAAGTGAGTTATAGATTATTTCAGCACATGTGTTCAAACATAGCAGGAAATGAAAAGAAAGGGATAACATTGTATTTTTCCCCCCTATGGAATCAATATATAACTGTTATTTTCAGTGATAATTTAGTGGTGAAAAAGGAAATGCAGTTACTCATTATAGATTTAGACAAACCAACTATACCAACAGTTTATTTTTCCTTCAGATTTTAAAAATAAAACTAAACATTGAGAAATGATAGTCTACATTAAGATTACAACCATGATAATAACATCACAAAACTCTCATTTTTCTATGGGCAGATGGCTATCGTGTGACCTCACAGATGAGGAAGGGCTAGCTCTGTGTCTTTCTCTGGGCCTGTAGCTTCATAAACTGGGGCAGCCCTGACCACTCCTACGTTCTGAGCAGCCTAAGATTCCTCCTAGTCCTCTTGAGTAGAAGTTGGAAACTTTCCTTGTTCAAACTATAAATAACTGATTGTGGAAGCACCAAAGCCGTGCAGTCAAATCTCTTTGCCTTCGAAATGTTGGTGTGAGAGACTTGCTCCCCCTACAACACCTGCCTACACACAGCTTAAAGAACACGAGTTTTTGAAACCTCAGGCTCCTTTGGCAGACTGCCTGTTAGCGTGCACTGAGAAGATGTGTCCCTCCATTAAGTCCCTCTATGTAGCCAGAAACGGGCAGCAGCATTGCATTCGGGCATCATTTCTAACGAAAACAACAACAAACAAACCAGTAAGAGGACACCCTCAGGACAGAAAAATAACAAAGCTAGCACATCTCTAAAATGGGAACTAAATTCCCTCAAAGAGAGTGACAGAGCAGGGCAAAAGAGAGATTTTCTAGGCATTGCAGTGTCGTGAAGTTTTCTTTAGCCAAATATCAGTGCATACAGGATGGGGAGATTTTATTTGTATAGAATTTTATTTCTATTTTTATAGGATTTTATTCTAATAGAATTGTCAGACATAATATGTATGCCTTTGGGTAGGACACATTATGTTGTCTATTCTTAAGAGAAATGCTTGTTGACACACTTGTATTCATGATGGACAATTTAAAAAATAGCTGATGTTTGGCCAAGTGTCTTGAAACAGATACTGTAACATGATGCGAACCTAGAGCATCAGTTTTCAGATTTAAAAACTGAACCTAAAAAGTTGCCTACATTTTAGTGCATAGATTTAAGATTCTAACATTTAGTAGGGCAAAATCATTTCAAAATATTTTCATATTTCAAAACTCGAAAATTCAAGTAAGAATTTTATCTACCAAGCCACACATTAATGGGGTATAATTGTATTTTTAAATCACTCATTTAAATGATTTATCGTGATAAATCCATGCTGTTTTCTTAAAACATTTATTAAAATTAAGACACTGTTTTCTGAAAAATTATGAAAATTTATAAGTGTGATTTACATGCATTTTGTTTTAGAGATAGTTCATCAAATAGAAAGCCTTGCTAAGTACTCATTTTGAAACATAATGTTATATATTGTATATATACTGACTTGCTTCCTGTAGCAGAATTAGCTCTTCTTTTCTTTACCCATTCAATTAATTTTTTCTCTTTTCTCTGATAGCAAATTCCTACGTGTTAAGTAACATGGATGTAAAAAATATTCATTATTGTTTCCCTGCATATCAGATTACTTTCTTTTTTGGTGAAATTTTGCTTCTGCATAATTCTTTGCTTCTAATCAAGTTCCTTTATTGTATGTCTACCCAGATAGCATGAGATTTTAATGAGGAGTTAGAAGTTAAGAGGGTGGAGGTGAAGCAGCCTCCTGCATGTTTAGAATTCTAATTTAAACTCTTCTCTCTGTGTGAGGGTCAAAATTCTTTGTTTTCAACCTGTTATTTGCAATCATTTAAGTATGTCTCATTACCAGTTATAAAAGAGGCACAGAAAAAGACATTCCAATTAGCTGATAATTAAATAGTTTTCTGGCTGTCTTTTCTCAATTTGGCAGAAGACGCTAGTTGGAATGTTTTGGTAAAAATCTTTGCTTTCCTCATAAAAACAAGTGAATGACTTGTATGGATCTGTATGTCCATTAATGATGAGACTAAACATGTGTGATTACAGCTATAGTGCCATTATTTTCAGCTCCAAATCCTGCAAATGATGCTAGCTGTGGGGAATGGAAGCAGGGATTTGGAACTAGGAAAAGCATGACTTCCTTCAGGAATCTGAATCTTCTAGAAGATGAGTAGGACGTGCATACAAATAGCTAATACGACATTCTAAAAGATGGGTGTGAGGTATATAAATACTTTTATGCTATCTCGAAAAGATACTCCCAAAAGACATATTTATGGAAACACAGTGTGGTTAGCATGTTAAAGCAGACCAAATTTAGTAAATTTAAACATATTTGAAGGTGGCCAATAGTGACACTCCTGAAAGAACCAGTAATATCAGCTGCTACAATGATCACCTTTACTTTCTATATCAAAGCACACTTTGAGAAAGCGTAATATTATATATGATATATACCTGTGAGCCATTATAAATATTATCATAATTCCAGACTGCTGCATAGAATTTCTTGTTATGTATATAAAACTTAACTAAAAAAATTATAAGAATACACCAAATGTTTAGAGCATTGCTTTTATCTCTGGTTGCCAAGCTTATGAGTGACTTCTTTTTTAAAAATATACTTTATTGTATTCAAAATTTCTATAATATCCTGTTTTATAGTTATACTAAAAGCATCACACAGGAATAATGCAATGTTTTGGGTCCTCTAAAGTGTGACTTTACGAGTAAAGGTAAGGGATCACAGGTGTAATTTCTAGATGCCAGGTGCTACAATTTATCATTATATCCACTTTGCTATGGTGCATATAGTAGTTGAAACTAAATGTTTCAGAAAGTACAAGGAAGACAGAAAAGGAAAACAAAACATTTTTTGAAAATGTTTTTAAAATTTTTTTAAAAAGCCTGATAGATTTAATTTCAAATAGGTAAGGGACACATACAATTTCTGCCTATGTTCATCCTGAGAACACTTCTTAACACAATTGACTGGTTTAGCAGCCCTAAACAGTGTTATTGTGAAACAAGACCAAAGTTGTGGATTTCTTTCTCATAGAAAAATTCATTTTGCTCTCATTGTGGCTCTAAACTGTATTTTGATTGCACCAGAAATTATATTGATTTATTTTGTTTTCAAATCTCACTATATTACTTGTCATAGTATTTATCTTAAAACACAATTTTTGTATTTCATCAAAATTTATTTAAAATTATTTTTATTTCAATAGATTTAGGGTACAAGTGTTTTTTGTTACATGGATGAATTGTATAGTGGTGAAGTCAGGGCTTTTAGTGTACCCATCACCCAAATAGTATTCATTGTACCCAATAGCTAATTTCTCCAATTTTTCTTCTTGAATAGCTACGTATTTGAGGCAAACATATTTTTGCTAGAAATATATGAATAATTCACTGATATGTACACTTATATGATACCTATAAATATATTTGTCCCATATGCAATGTCTATAGTGCCAATGAAGAGAAAGTAGAAGATTTGTTCTGATTGCATCTCATTTTACAATTGTTTTCCATAGATGTCTACCCTTAAGGAAGCTCAGACATTGCAGAGAAGGTACTTCCAAATCCATTTTCTCCCAAGAAACATATTTATTTGTGTACAATGTCAACAGAAGCTTGTAGAAATGCTGAATTCCACTAGAACCTTGGCAGGCCAACTTTCCAGTAACTGAAGCATTCAGGCAAGGCAATCTGTGCATTGAGCACAAAGAGTTTGGCTCAAGGGAAAAAAAGACTATGAGCAAGTGAATTGGCAAAAGCTTCTGGGAGGTAGGAATTCTATTATCTCTCTTCAGCCCATCTTGGCTGTACTCTCATTGATTGCCAGGAACTTTCTATTTTATTATCTCCAGTGAAGAGTGGTGTAGCCAACAATGTCAATGATTGGCATATTGCATGCCGTCATTTTGATTGTTACTTTGTAGTGCTATTTACGGCCAAATGACTACTGGTTAAACCGCACTATAAAATTACCTCCATGGTCATTTTCACACTTGTAAAATGGGGCGGCTTGTGGTTAGCATAATAGCCCTGTATCTAGGCAGTGTGCTCAATGATTAATGGATATTGTTAGGTATTAATTAGCAGTCCCATTAAATGTTGCTTCCATTTTACAGATTAGGAAATTGTGGCTCAGAGAAGATAGTTTTCTTAAATTGTAAATATCAGAGTCTATTCAATAAACATTCATCTGGCTCTGGTCTGGGGCAAGCACATGTTTTTGAAATGCTGGGAATATAAAGGTGAATTAGGTCCAGTCTGGCTCTGTTCAGTACACAAAACAGGAATCTCTCTGGATGATTTAAGAACAAATGGCTTTAGGACAGGCAGGCACTGTTTACAGCCTCATTGGAAGAGCTGGAGCAGTGGAATTTGGAGGCGGACTGTTGCCAAACCCTCGGTTTTGAGGTCAGATCCCTGTGGATGTAAGTCAGTGGCCAAGAAACTATTGTGTCAATCTTTGCTGCTGCTATCCCAGAGGCCACTCACCTCCTAAGTGATACCTAGAAAGAGGAACGTGGGGTCCAGAGACTGACTGCTAAAAACAATCTCTCCCATTGGGCCTTTAAATCTTGCCCAGGTGTATCACATTGGCAGAACTATCATACGCTTAACCTTCCATCTTCTGCTCTGTAGAGTGGGGCATGACATGAGCGTAAATGGATTCCAGGCCAGGCTCCACTAGACTATTTAGAACACACAACTTCTGCACTCAAAGAGCTCACTGTTCAGTAGTAGAGGCAGTCAAAAAGACAAATTCAGGGTCATGTGACAAAGTACAGTGACAGACTCTAGTGCTGTGCTGGTGAAGGCACAGAATGGGCTTCTATGGGTAAGGAGTGGTTGAGAAGTGAGGGAAGAGCTCACAAGAATCTTCCTGTAGATGATGTTCCCAGATATAAGTCTTAAAGGATTAGTAAAAGTAGACTGGATTGGGCGAGGTGGTTCACACCTGTAATCCTAGCACTCTGGGAGGCCAAGGTGGTAGGATCGCTTGAGCTCAGGAGTTCGAGGCCAGCCTGAGCAAGAGCGACACCCCATCTCTACTAAAAATAGAAAAAATTAGCTGCCACTATATGGCACGTGCATATAGTCCCAGCTACTCATGAGGCTGAGGCAGAAGGATCACTTGAACCCAGGAGTTTCAGGTTGCAGTGAGCTATGATGATGCCACTGCACTCTAGCTCAGGCAAGAGTGGAGACTGTGTCTCAAAAAAAAAAAAAAAAAAAAAGGTAGATCATACAAAAAGGGAGGGAAGGCTATGGCAGGCATATGGGAGAGAACAAAGTCAACAAGCTCTAAGTCAGTGTTGCAACCACAGACATGAAGGGGATTTAGGGAGGTGACATGCGGTAGAAATTGTGGGTTTTGGATTTTACTGTGATCACATTGGCGTCATGTAGAGAGTGAATATGAAACTCCACAGAGGCAGGGGGTAAATACTGCAAGACTTGGGGCATGATTGAAAATGAGGAAGATCACAGTAAGGAAAGACATTAATCAAGGGTTGTGTCCTTGTTTTGGACTTTGATTCTTGAGATGTGGCATTAAGTTACAACTTTAAGCTAGATCTATTGGTTGCAAAGCCAGGGCTTTCCCTGCTCCTTCACTCTGCCTCAACTACTCGAGCCATTGCATATTTAAAGATGTGTCCAAGAAAGCCCATGGCATTGTGTGCAAGTTATGTGTATGTGTGTGTATATTCATTTTTTCAGGAGAGAAGCAGCATGGCTTCCTATGGTTCTCAAGGTTTAAGAATCACTTGGACTAAGACTTTCTGCTTAATACCTTTGATAGTTGGTGTTCCTTCAGTTTTGTTCTAAAGATCAAATGCTCATTCAGGAATATATTTTAAAAACATATTAAATAGTTCTGCTTCAGACAGTACAGCAGGTTAAAAATTCTTAAAGATCTTCCTACTATGAAGTACCAAGATGTTGGCCCCCTCACAACAAAAAATATTTCCAGATGCATTGCTGAATCTTCAGGAAATGAGACAAGTCCCTCTGAGTTAAGCACACACAGAAATCTATAGGAGGAAAAAAAAAAACTACAGGAGTGTGGGTGAAGGCTGGGCGGCTCTGGAGGCAAGTGTTAATTGCAGGAACCTAAAACTTTAGAAAATATTGGTTGCTTGGGGTGTGGAGTGCTCAGGAGCAGACACTAGGTCGCACACATTGAGGGCAAGTGGGGGAGTGGGAATGAGACCCTGCACTCCTCCAGGCTCACACCCTTAGGAAAGGTTGTGCTAGGAAAACTCCTGCTGGACAGGAAATCCTTAAACAAACCCCTCTGTCCTTCACATATTCAGGTCAAAAAATACTACTAATAATAAAATATGGGGGTGTTTGTCTTAGTATTCTCTTTGGTTATATGTACATTATTTATTTGCTTTTCAAGTATAAAAATTTCATAATGTAAAAACATACTATGTCTGCATTTCTGTCTGATTCATTTTTATTATCATAATGACCTCTTGATGAATGAAAACTACATATTTATAAAAGAAATAAGATACTGGCATAAAGGGTGAAAAGTTTTACCTTCAACTATACTGATTTATTTTTTCAAGTACTGTTGCAGTATAGTGTTATATTCTCAGAGTTGAAAAGTACTTTGCAAAATACTGTTCAGGAGCTCTGCAAATCAATATGCAAAAACACTAAGTTAATTCACTAAAGCTCATAAGTGTTCCAAATGAAAACAAAATATTTTAATGGGGTTATGCCATGCATATTTTTGACCAGACCTCTTATTCAAGGGAACATTTAAATTAAAAAAAAATCTATAATTATTTCAGCTCCTTTACTTTTCTTTCGTTCCATGCTCATGCTCAAGGAGACGGCCAAGTATTATGACGCCACTAGAGAGACACTTCTAGTGGTTTTATTTTTTTAAGCAGACCTTTGTAGTCAGTTCAATGTGGGATTTTGAACCAGTAGCAATAATCAGGTCCACTTATGTGGAATTCTTTATTTTATTTTATTTATTTTTTAAGATTTCAGAATATTACGGGTATACAAATGTGTTTTGGTTACACGGATTGCTTTTGTACTGTTTGAGTCAAAGTTATAAGTGTGCCCATCATGCAAATAGTGTACATTGTACCCGTTAGGTATGATTTCACCCACCCCCACCTCCCTCCTCTCACTTGCATGATTTCTGTTGAGTTTTACTTCCATCTATGCACATGAGTGCTGATTGGTTAGTTTCAATTTAATAGTGAGTACATGTGGTATTTGTTTTTCCAATCTTTAGATATTTCTCTTAGGAGAATGGTCTCCAGTTCCATCCAGATTGTTGCAAAGGTATTAATTTTTTTGATGGCTGAGTAGTACTCCATGGTATACATATACCACATTTTATTAATCCACTCATGAATTGATGGGAACTTGGATTGATACCACATCTTTGCAATTGTGAATTGTGCTACAATAAACATTCTGGTGCAGGTATCATTTTGATATAATGGCTCTTTTCCTTTGGGTAAATACCCAGTAGTGAAATTGCTGGGATCAAAAGGTAGGTCTACTTTTATTAATAGTTGAGGAATCTCCCTACTGTTTTCCATAGATGTTGTACTTATTTCCAGTCCCACCAACAGTGTATAAGTGTTCCTTTCTCTCTGTATCCATGCCAGCATCTATTATTTTTGGACTTTTTAATAAAAGCCATTCTAACTGGGGTGATATCTCATTGTGGTTTTAATTTGCATTTCCCTGATGATTAGTGATGTTGAGCATTTTTTCCTATGTTAATTGGCCATTTGTCTGTCTTCTTTTGAAAAGCTTCTGTTCATGTCTTTGTCCACTTTTGAATGAGGTTGTTTTTTTTCTTGATGATTGCTTGAGTTCTTTATAGATGCTGGATATTCGCCCTTTATCGGATGTATAGCTTGTGAATATTTTCTCCCATTGTGTGGGTTGCCTATTTGCTCTGTTGATTATTTTCTTAGCTTTGAAGACAGCCAACTGATCTTTGACAAAGCAGTCAACAATATACACTGGGGAAAAGAAAGCCTATTGCATAAATGGTCTTGGGAAAATTGGATAGCCACATGAGGAAGAATGAAACAGAATTTATATCTCTTACCACTCACAAAAATTAATTCAAGTTGTATAAAAGACTTAAATGTAAGGCATGAAACCATAAGAATTCTACAAGAAAATGTAAGAAACACTCCTGTAGATATTGGCCCAGGCAAGGAATTTATGACTAAGACCCTAATGGCAACTACAGCAACAGCAAAAATAAATGGAACTTAATTAAATTAAAAAGCTTCTGCTACAGGTATTTAATGGGCCCTTGAGCCATCTTAGAGCTATCTGGTTCATGGACAACTGTCTATATTTCACTGGTAAGGAGGATGAAAGCTTATGTCTTCTATGCCACTATCTTGGTGATGTCACCTTCTCAATTTAGCCATTTTTTAAATTTGTGTATGCTCCCATCTTGATTTTTGTTTCAGAATATTATGGGGGTACATTTTGGTGACATATAATGCCTTTGCCTCACCCAAGTCAGGGCTACAAGCTTGTCCTTCCCCCATACAGTGCGCACTATATGTATTACTTATGAGTTTACCCATCCCCACCACCAGCCTCCCACCTGACTGGCACCCACCAAATATTACTTGCATGTGAGCACCTTAGTGTTGATCAGTAACAATTTGACGCCAAATACATGTGGTGCTTGGTTTTCCATTCTTGTGATACCTCACTTCGAAGGATGGGCTCAACCTCTATCCAGGATAATGTAAGGGGTACTAGTTCACCATTGTTTCTTGTAGTTGAGTAGTATTCCATGGTAGACATATACCATAATTTGTTAATCCACTCATGTATTGATGGGCACTTGCATTGTTTCCACATCTCTGCAATTGTGAATTGTGCTGCCATAAACATTCAAGTGTAGATGTCTATAATATAGAATGTCTTTTGTTCCTTTGGGTAGATGCCTTATAGTGGGATTGCTGGATCAAATGGTATTTTTATTGTTAGCTCTTTGAGATATCTCCAGATATTTCCACAGGGGTTGTACTAATTTGTAGTCCCACCAGCAGTGTAAGAGTGTTCCAACCTCTCCACATCCATGCTAGCATTTGTTGTTTTGGGACTTTTTTATAAAGGCCATTCTTACTGAAGTTAGGTGATATCTCATTGTGGTTTTGATTTGCATTTCCCCAATGATTACAGATTTTTTAGTTTGTAGGTGTATGATTCTTTTACAAAGAAATACTTTACCTTTAATTCTATGGGCATCTGTATAGGGGTATCTACCATCTATACATTTATTGTTGTAATTGTCATACTTGGAGAGTATTTTTATTTTATGCTTTCTGATTTTTGTCTCCTATATTTTTATCCAATTTTGTTGTTTGAACTGTTTTGTCAGCTTTTATTCTTCATTGATTTAGAAGAAATATATTCTATTTTTAATGTTACCAGTGATGAATTAAAGTTTTTGACAAATACTCACATGTATGTTTGAATACCCATACCATGATTTTTATTTCAAATCATGAGTTGAGAAATGTAGCTCATTTTTGATCTTTTAACACTTTTGTTCCCTTGCTTTCCCTAGACTTTATCAATTTATTCTAGAGCAATGTATTCTGTCATTTAGAAATAAAATTTTTTAAGATTAAGCATTTTTATGTTTTAATTATTATTTATGTTTACTTTGTCAGCCTTTTTCTTATTGAGGAGTTAGTTCTTTTATTTAGTTGTCCTTTGTGATTTATGGGCCTCCATGCTTATCAATCACTATTCTAAATATTTTTATATGCATTAACTTATTTAGTATTCATACTATAGTCATAATTATAATAACCATTGTACAGACGAGAAAATTGTGGCTTAGTAAGGTTAAGTAACTTGTATAATGTCTTAAAGCTGTTGATGAAATAAAGATTTAAACTGAGGTCAGTCCTAACCTAAAGGCTGTGGTCTTAACAATAGCAATGGCTCTGAATTGGTTTTCTTGGTTGTCATAATTGAGGGACTGTGGGTTGATGTGCTTCTGCCCTAAGGTAAGGTTCAGTGATGCTACTAAACAGCCTATAATGTACAGGGAAGCCCTCCACAATAAAAGATTCCCCTGCCTTCCTGTAATATTTTCTCTCATTATTTCTTTCTCTTTGCTGTCTTCATCCTTACAATGTGTGCTGTTTATTGAATCCAAAGCATATTTTATTTTGGCTTTGAATCTTGGTAATGACATTGAGAAAGGATCCGCCAAAATATTATGCTGATTCTTGAAGGACCTTTTTAACATTTTTGCCAAGTGGATATGTTGTGCACTTTTACAATTTCTGTTAGGAATGAGCATCTCTAAATATTTACTGTCATTGGTGTTTCCCAATTTCTCCCAGTTGTCCATTGAATTTTTAAATGATTTATATGTTTATACCACATAACAGTCTAATCAATTATTGATAATGAATATTAAATATATTTTTCTCAGTTGGGCTGTGCATATAATGTCCTTTTGCCATAGAAAGGTTTTAAATTTTAATATGGTCAAATTTATTGTTGCTTTTCCCTTTTGTGTGCTTGATTCTTGTTTAAGCAATATTGTTACTTATTCCTATTTTGTAAAGATACTCTGTTTTCTCAAAATCCAGATGAAATTTACACCTATTATTTTTGTTGTATTGGCCATTGAGATCTAAATTTACCTATTTCAACATGGATACAGAATATACACAGTTATTAGATATTCTACCCCACTCCACAGGATACCAAATTTCTACATATTTATAGGTCTGTTTCTAGAGGATCTATTCCATTACATGGGTTGTATTAATATATAACCCATGGGTCAAAGAACTCAAGAGAAATTAGAAAAATTTTTTTAAATATATTTTTAACTGAATGAAAACAAAATACAGTATCAAAATTTGTGAAATGAAGTGAAAACCATGTTAGGAAAAAGTTGTGGCATGTGCTCATATTTAAAAAGACAAAGTATCAAATCTAAGGTCTTTAATGACTTGGAGAAAAAGAAAAAAATTAAGCAGATGAAAGACAGTAAAATCGAAGCTGATTCTTTTAAAAGATTAATAAAATAAATCCTTAGGCAGATTGACTAAAATATGAAGAGACAGAAAATAAAATACCAATGTAAGTATTAAAAGAGGAAAAATCACTACAGCTCCAGTAAATATTAATGGCTAATAAAGAAATATTGTAGCAACTTTATGCCTATAACTTTGACAAATTAAATGGAGCAATTTCTTAAAAGCACAAATAATTGAAACTCAAACAAAAATAAATAACTTGAATTATTTTCTGTCTATTAGAGTAGTTGAATTCATTGTTTAAAACTTCCCAATAAAGAAGAAATATAGGCCACATGTTTTCACTGTTAAATTCTACCAAATATTTCAGGAAAAGTTAATGCCTTTAATACACAGTCTCTTCCAGAATGTAAAAATGGAAGGAATAATTCCCAGTGCATTTTAGGAGGCCATAAATATCCTGACACAAACATTATAAGAAACAACCACCATGGATAATATAGCTTATGAATATAGATGCAAAAATCTCCAACACAATATTAAATTTGGCGACATACATAATGATTTAATGGGATTTATTGCTGAAGTGAAAAATTATTTCAAACATCAACCAGAGTAGTTTACCATATTAGCAGACTATAGAAGGAAAATTTTATAATCATTTCACTTGATGCAGGAAAAGTATTAGACAAAATTCAAAAGTCATTCATGGCAAAAACTCTCAGCAAGGCAGGAGTAGAAGGGAACTTCTTTAAGCTGATAAGAGGCATGAGTAAAACCTATGGCCACCATATTTCCTGGTGAAAATGAAATGTATCCTTCCTAAGACTGAGAAAAAGGCAAGCATATCTTTGCTTACCCACTCCTTTACAACAACGTACTGGCAGCCTCAGCAAGTGCATTGAGGAAAGAAAAATAATGTGTACAGACTGGAAAGGAAAAAGAATAATTGCTTTTTTGTATGATTTTCAATGTAATGGAAAATCCCACGGAACCTACAAAAGTGATCCTAATAAGTGAGGTATCCATGGCCATATATAAAAATCAATTTTTTATATAAGAAAGGAACAATTAGAATTTGAATTTTATTCTCACATACCTCCCACACAACACACTTGGTAGGATTTGTATATAGAAAACCATTGAACACTAATAAAAGCAATTAATAAAGACCTAAATAAATGGAGACAAATGTTGTGTCCCTGAATTAAGGATTCAGTATTGTTAAGATGTCAGTTGTCTCTAAATTGATCTACAGAATCCATAATATCTCAGTCAAAATCCCAGGATTTTAAAATTGTAAAAGGCAGAAATACTAGAATAGTGAAAAGAAATTTTGAAAAAAGAATGTGGAGAACTCACATTGTCTGAGTTCAAGAAAATATAAAGCTGTGGTAATTAAGACAGCATTGCTTTGGTGAAAGGGTACAGTTTTTGCTCAGTGGAATAGACTAGAGACGTCCAAAACTGGACCCACACGTCTGGTCAGTTGATTTATTTTGAAGGTGCAAAGGTAAGAGAAGGTTGTAGTGTTTGCAACAATGGTGTGCTGCTAGTAACAACTGAGCATCTCTATGCAAATTATTTTCTGATTATGTAATTTAATAATCCTAGACGAACCTCAACCCAAACCCTATACTGAAACAGACAATCTCAGAATTGTTCATAGGCAAAATTGTAAAGCTTCAAAGTATAAAACTTCTATTAGAAAATATAGGAGAAAGTCTTTCTGGCTCTGAGTGAGGCAAAGAATTCCTAAGTATGATAACAAAAGAAAAGAAATATGATAAATTGGACCTCATCAAAATTAAAATCTTTTGCTGTCTGAAAAACACTGTTATGAGAATGAAAAGACAGGATATTTGCAAATCTTATATCTGACAAAGAACTTGCATACAGAATATACAAAGATGTCCAGACTTAAACAGTCCATTAAATGAGATGTCACCAGACACAATAAAACAACCCATTAAATAAATATACAAAAGATTTGCAGACACTTCGTCAAATATGATAGATGGCAAATAAACACATAAATATTCAGCATCATTAGTCACCAGGTGAATATAAGTTAAAACTGTATTGAGATGCCACTGCAAACGTATTAGAATAAAATTAGAGAAAAACTGACAATCCCAAGTGCTTGCAAAAATGTGAAGCCCCTGGAATTCTCATACATTCTTGCTGGGAATGTAAAATACAAGTACTTTGGAAAAAGTTTGATGGTTTCTTATAAACATTCACTTATCATAAGACCTAGACCTACTACTATTCACTCAAGAGAAATAAAAACTATATACACACAAAATCCTGTACATGAATATTTATAACAGCTTTGTTCTTAATATCCCCAAACTGGAAGCAATCCACCTATCTTAACTAGTAAATGAATACATCTTTTGAGTATTCATACAATGGATTAATCAGCAATAAATACTTGTCAACTGATACATGCAATATGAAATGGATGAATCTCAAGTGTACTATGCTAAGTGACAATACAGGCTGAAAGGGTATCTACCATATGATTCCATTTATATGATGTTGTAACACACAAAATTAGATGGACTGAAATAGATTGTGTTGCCAGGGGTTGATGGTAGGAGGAGTGTCTGTCTACAAGGTAGTAGCATGATAGAATTTTGGGGCATGATGAAACTGTCCTATTATCTTGGTTGTGATCAATACATGACTATGCATTTGCCAAACCACAAATGAGATAATTTCAGCATATGCAAATTAAAATGATTTTAAATAGATGATCATTTCTTTTCATGCCTTTCTAAATATTTTGCCATAAATATACTTATTGATTGGAAGAAGTCACTCATTATAAGATGGACCATTGTTTTATTTATGTACTATTAAGGAGAAAAATACCAATTAAACTAGAACAGGCCAAATGATTATAAAATGTACCTGATTTTAAATTTGTCATAGTATGAAAAAAAATGAGCATCTTTAAGTGTATATATATGTGATATTCATAAATAGGAATTCATCCTCTGTCATTTCCCATTTTTCATTTGAGTATAAAGATTAAAGCTGCCATACTTGTGTAGTCATATTTATGTAATTTAGAGAAAAGGTGAAAGTAAACCTGGTTTTAAACATTTTTTAAAAAGACCAAATGAAAGATATCAGGCTAGAATTGTCATTTATAAATGTCATTCATTTAAGGTAAATTCAATGTATAAAGTATCCTAGAAGTAGATGAGTTAGAGCAGGTTGTGATGGGGACATGTGATTAATTATCTTAATAACTCATCAGAATTACTTTGAATTGTAAATGTACCACTCTGGTTGTAAATACTTTGTTTTGGCCAAATTTGATTTACACATGTATCTTTCAGAACTGGTACCATGAAGTTCACCTGAAGATAAATAACAGAGCTTTGTGCATTTTATCTAGAATAACATGAATAAATTGCCATACACATCAGTGGAGTAGTCAAGTGGACATATCACTGAGAGCCTCAGAGTGGCTGCTAATTTGGGTAAGTAAATCCAGCAGGCTTTGTTCTAAAGACATCAGAAATACTTGGGTCTTTGGAGAAAACCAGTCTATAACTGTTTCAAAATTAGTAATAGACAATTCAAACTGCCACTGTTAGTCTTTGATGCATATTGTATATATTTTAAGAAGAATAAATGGATCCAATGAAACAAATACTTGGTAAAAATACTTAGCTCATAATTTTTTAGAGTGATCAATGTAAACCTGAACTACCATTTATTCAAAAACATCATGCTTTATTACTCTAATGTGCTCCTAAAAAGCTCAAGTCAATGTTCTAGAAAATATTTATAAGATTAAATTTAGAATGACTCAATTAATTGATGAAACCTCTTATAATGCATGTTGAGTATTTTTATGGGGCTAAACAGTATTCAGCAACATGGAGGTGTACACACTAGTTTTTCCGTATTTTCATCATCTTGTAGAGTTGTTTCCGTGAACATAAATTTTAACATCTCATTAAATGAGATGCTAGAACTAAACAATGTGAAGACTTTTATATAGGGTAAAAAGAGCTTGTAGGTTTTATTCCTAAATAATAAAATCATGTTACATAAATGGAATGAAAAGGCGGAAGATACAATAAAGTGTTGCATGTACTTAATATATATCCATTTATTAATGCATATGCCAGAGGATCACATCATACTATGCATTTGGAGAAATCATTAACAAAGCAATTGCCTAACAATTTAACATGAAATAGCCAATCCCACTGGTCTGTGTTTTCACACTCAGCAGAACTGTTCTGACAGTCAAGATACTAATCACTTCTGTTCTTAACATATCTAGTCAGCCTTGTTCACAAAACACAATCGTTGTAACAGGTTCTTGTTTCTACATGTGTAGGGAGTCTGCTAGCAGTTATAATTACAAAGTGTTAATACTATTCTACAGCCAAGTATTTAGGTCCAGACTCTAAAAAGTCAAACCATAAAAAGACAGAAAATGCAAATATTCAAAAACCCAACTTAGTTGTATTTTTACTTACCGAGCTGTTGTTCTCCTATTGCAGCTGATGCATTTTGGGCTTATAAATACAAATTACAAAATTGTAAGCAATTTCTTTAGACTTTCTTCACTAAATAGATGAAAACATGACTTTGGGCTCCAATGCAATATATAGTGATGCTGCATTCCGTACAAATCATTGAATATTTTTGAGAAGAAAACATTGAACTGATTATAGAGTTCAGTAAATAAGAAGATAGTCATAACTGTCAGAGGGAAAATACTAAGAGTATAGTTAATTATCATAGGAATTTTAATAAACCTTCTATCCCCTTTCTAAACCATTAATTCTATGACTTTTTAAAGAATGAAATATGATAAAACAGACATAATGCTATATGACAAAATGCATCAACTTACCTTTATTACAAATGTAACGTGACCTTGGCAGTTTTAAAGAACAAAGTTTTGTCAATATATCAAACATTGTTAACAAACTCTATTTAGCATTGCTATGTATAATAAGTTTGCTTTAATAGCATTTCCTCACAGTGATATTTCAGAAAGGTTGGAAACTGGTCAGCATAAAATATTTCCCACCTCTTCTATTTTAATTTGTATGCAAAAATCATCACAATATATCTGCAACTATAAAATTACAAATGCTTTCTAGAAGTGACTGCAATTCTATTTCTGTTAGAAAAGGGTATTGTAAGACAGCTACAGTGATGTAAGGCTAAATAAAACAGAATTTTGAGTAATAAATGCTTTCTGATCTATGGGCAATATAAACTCATTTAATAAGGATAGCCGATGGGCCAACTCAAAACACTAATTGTTTTTTAGTGTGTTTAATGAATGAGAAATTGGTAATGAAATGAACATTTTAAAATATATTCTTGATATTTCACTTTACATCATAGTTTTGGCACTTCATGGAACATTTATTTCCCAAAGACCAGAATTGATATAAAAGTTCAGCAGGTTTTTCACATACCTTGCATACATTGTACTTGAGTACTGGGAAACATTGAAACGTAGGTAAATAAACATTCCCATGTATTTGCACATGCATGCAGTAATCAGATAATTAGAGTTTTTGAATTCTGAAGGCTCTTTTTCTTGCAGTGTTCACTTTAAGCACTCTCTTCAGTAGATCTTGTTTCAGATTTAAGTCTTACAAATTCTTTAGCCACATCATCACCAGTCCTCTGGGAGAGTATTCTAAGAATAGTCAAACCAGTCTCATCCATGGAGATATTTTTCAGAAGAGGATACCATGCCCCATAGCTTCCTTTTTCTGCTATGCTCTGTAGCTGAATGACTGTCATTCCGATAATTCGATCTTCTCGGGCAAAGCAGTAATCCTTAACTGAGAGATGAATTTCATAGGCTCCTGGACGGTTTTCATTACTCAGAATGCTGTGTGGGGTAAAGATACAAATTTCGAGCAAAAACTTTACGTTATCTAGGAATCAGTATCATTCTAAAATACTGTTGAAAAGAGTATACATTGATCAGAATATTATGTTGGCAAATAGGATATCATATCTTAAACCCGATGTACTATCATCTTTTAAATTTTATTTAGATTGTCTTTAACATCGAGGCTGCAATTTTAACTATGTAAACACATTAATAACATGGAGATTAAAATATCATGTACTTAAGCACTAGAAGCAGGGTCGTCTAATTGATCACAAGACTGTGGGTAAAATGAGGTGCTAGGGGTTACGGGAGCTGGGTGAGGGCTACCGCCTGGAAGAATTTCTATGCCATTTCAATCGAACCTCAGTACTATAGTCTCTCTATCTCAGAACCCTGGATATAACTCCTGGATTATATCTGGGAGTCTATTCTCAGGGGAATACACTGCATACACTATCAAGTACTATTCACAAGGTGCTAAATTGGATACAAATTTCCAGAGTAAATCACTTCCAGTGGAGCCTGGTGCTTCAATACCTGTTCATTCTTATGGAAAAAGTTAACAAGCCTAGACAACTTATCAGTGCAGAACTGAACATAATGAAGAAGGCTAAGTGGTAATATGCTGGGAATAGTCTTAACATCCTTTCCTTATTTTCATTCATTCTCAGATATTCTTAACTTTCTAATGAATGCATACTATTCCTCAGCAATACAACCTTCCAAATTCCATCCTTTTCCGGGTGATATTTTTCTAATGAAATATTTTTCAGAATCAAACTTTCATTTCTGGGTGACACTGATTATAAAACTGTTCTTATGAAATAATGTGAAAGAAAATGGGAGACCATTTGGTCAGAATAGAAGATCAAAATATGATAGATGTTAGAACTTGTGAATTAAAATGCCACCTTTTCGAAGAATAGTGATCTCAGAAGCTCACATTGTTTCATCGGAAGTTTGCATGATTCAAGCAATCCCTAGGACCTTTCTGAGGAGATTTTAATTGGGTTGAAGTTTTATATAATTTGGAGGAGTAGATAGGTGGAATCATATAAGCTGGCTTATTAGCAGTGTTATTAATGGGGTTAATCTTTTAGAACCCTTTTGGTAGATATGGTAGGATAGGTAAGTTTTAGAGAACAGAGTTCTGAAAGGACTGTGGGAAACCCAAAGTGCAAAACAAACGTGTACGGGACTGTTGTGGGGTGCTTGTGTGTATGTGAACCCCTAGGGCTTTGTCGTAGGTACCCCATCTTCTCTATCCATCCTGAGGCCAGCTCATTCAGACTTATGGAATTAAGTAATATCTGTATGCAAAAACCTCTCAAATTATATCCAACTATATGTTGCATATCTCCTCTCCTTATTCTCACATCTCAGTAAATCACTATCTCCCCAATTGCTTGTCTACTATCAGTCACATCATTATTGCTCATACTCACATCTTTGTAAATAAGCCCATCTTGAAAATTGATATACTTTTTCATGTCCTACCACCTTCAATTCACAGCAAGAATCACAGCTAACACACATCCAGAATTTTTCCATCACTTTTCATTTTTCTACTATACCATCTGGGTAGTCACCACTTACTATTCTCTTTACAAATTTGGACTTGCTTCCCTATAATTATTTCTGTTTCCAGCAAATAATCCTTTAATATGTAAATCAGATTGTTCACCCCTCATCTGAAAACACTTCAGTGGACCTCCGCATTGCAAGCCCTGTGATGTGGTACCCTCACCATCTTTCCAACTTACTTGATTTCACTCCTTTATCCATGTTTTACTGTTTGTTAAACATGGCAGACTTGCTTCTGCCTTAGAGTCCTTGACTAGCTGTTTTGCTTGGTTTGGAATGCTCTGAATTGTCTTCCCTTCATGACTGGTTATTTTTTCAGGTTTCAATCTAAAAGTCACATGCTCAGTGGCTTCCCTGACTACCCTGTCAAAGCAGGTAGTCACAGTACCACATAATTATCTGCATATAGTTCTTACTACTATATATTTTTATTTATGATTTTGTTTATCATCTCTAGGAAGTAACTTACATGAGAGCAGAGGCCTCTTTTTATACATACCTAGTACGTGTAACACTGCCTGACCCATGGTAGGCACGAAACAGGGGATTAAAACATAGCCTTTTCCATTTCCCTGGGATCAGTAACGAATTAGGATACTTAGTCTTTATCACCTTGAGTTCCTCAATAAGTTCAGCTGAACAATGACTACTGCCTAGTTTAACAAATAAATTGAGTTTCTGACTTACAACTGAAATGTTTCATTGTACTTTGGTGACCACGTGTTGCTTTTTGTTTTTGTGCCTTGTTTTCTCTTCTTGTCTCCAAGGTTGGGTCCCAGTATACAAACTTCCACAAAGGGACGGAACATTGCTGTGGTCTGCCAGTGTAGGTCATTAATAGCAATCACTAAAAATCAAAAAGGAAAAGAAATATGAAATTTTACCAAATAAATGTGTGGAAACCTAGCCTCCTGTTTGTTCCTTAGAATGAATTTTTATTTTCAAAAATGATTTATGAAGTCATAAATTGCATTCGATAGTGCCCTAACCCCATTTGCAAGAAAAATGTCCTTGAAGACAAAAACAATTTCCTTTCTGAAATGCTAACTTAATGGAGCTTTCAGCTCTATGCTGTGTGGTATTGGTGTTGAAAAGTTACCATTCTTCTTTAGGTAAAAACAGTGTTTTTCATACTCAAAATTAAGATATGTCCGTCATTAAAAATTTAAAAAATATACAAAAAATAGATTAAAATCTGCAATTTTACCACTCAGAGGTAATAAAAACATTTTGGTGTGTATGCTTTAGTTACTTTATATACATAATGGGTTTATAACAATGTTGCAATCATTTCTGTAGCTTTATTTTTCAAAGTCCATCATGACTAATGTTCTAATTCATTATATAGTTTCCAACTGCAAATATTCCACTGTGTGGATATTCCATCCTATAAATAACCAGTCACTTGTTAAATGAACATTCTCATGTGTGCACACTTACTCAGCCTTTGATGATGATATGCTTAGGAACATGTCTTATAATTTAAATTGCTAACACAAAAAATTCATTATGGCATAATTCACTGTATGGCATTTGATATATACTATTACCTTTAATTTTCAAAAATATTGAAGGACACTGACAAGTATACAGGAATGTCCACTTACCTGTATTCCTCACCAATACTGAATATAAGCTATTCTATAGTATACAAATACATCATGTAATACAATTTTAAAACATGAGAGGCCATGCTTTGGATCAAGTGAGTATTTGTAGTGACTACGTCTATAATATAAAAATAGAACAGGGTTATATTGAGCAAAATGTTAACCCTTAACTTTTACCTTTGAAATGATTATTCAGACTGTTTTTACAATATAAAAGCAATAGATTTAGCCACTCATTATAAAAAAATGAAACCAGTCATTGGAATTCATATACAAAAAAAATAGGTGGATTATATGAACAATAAGAACATACTGACTTAACATTTAAATTTGATTGACAAACCTAGTACTAATGTTCAATGATTATCACAGCACCAGCCACAGAATACATGTTTAATATATAAAGTTTATATTTAAACCATTTAGATATTTAGAATAATATAGGCTAAACATCTGTGCCATTGTTTTTTTTTTTTCCAGTTTTAAATCAAGTTTTGGTTTCATGAAGAAATTCTGAGCATGCTCAATATAATTTATCACACACTTTTAAAAACCCAAGAAAAATTAAATTTTGGGTATCAGTATTGCTGCAGAGGTTACAGCTTAATAGGCTTTTTGATGAATCTGGACCCGAAATATACCTTTTACAGTGACTTTATGCTCGCCTGTTCCTGGGGTGGCAGCGATGTCCACATGAACAGATATCTGACCCACTGTGTCTTTGGAGGAGCGACCTGCAAATAATCACAAGTTTACCAGCCTGAACTTTCAGACTAATTAATAATGGACATCTACATTTTCTGCACAAGAGACATAATGTGTTACTGGAAATGAATAGTTCTTTGCATTAATATCTTATAATAGGTGTTGCTAAATAGTCTCTAAGAGGCTTGGGTATCATCATATTTAGACCACTGAGCTAAAATTTCATATGGCCTGTAAATGTCATAAGATAACCTGTTACTATTGTTACAAGAACTTGCTGTTGCTTTACTGTGAACTTTTTAAATTGCTTATGCACAAGGATGCATTATTGCTTTTTATCATTTTTTTCAGGACTTTTCTACAATGTATCATACCAGAAGCAGTGAGGACACAAAGGTGACTCCATAGAGCACCTGCTTTCATGAAGCTCACAGTAAGCCAGAAGAGATAAAAATAAACATTTTTGTAATGTATAGTGTCATAAGGTCTATAGTAGATATATTCACAAGGTCTACTGATGGCATAAAAAGGAGTAGTCAACTCTACTCTGGTTAAAGGCTGGTCAAGTGTTAAATACTTTATAATGGAAAGTGCCTATGACTTGGGGTCAGATAAACTTGAATTCAAATCATAGTTATGCTACTACTGATTCTGTGATCCTAGATAATTTATTACATTCTGAAGCCTCAGTTTTCTCATTTATAAAATGAAAACAATAAGAACCTCTTACTATATATACATTTTTAAACATACAATCTATGAACATATTTTTTTTTCCCTTAACTTGAAGCACAACTATTCTTTACTTTATCTTTATTTTTTGCCTAAAAATATATCAGGGAGGTCATTCCATTTCAGTATATATAAAGCTGCCACTTTTTATTTTTTTAAATGGCCTGGAATGTCACAGCACTAACTACAAAGTAAATGTCCAAGGAATACTTTGAAAATAAACCACTGAGCTGTTTACAAACATTTAAGACATTAAAATAATGTTTAGCCTTTAATCCATCTTATGAATGTATCATAATTTAACATTTTAATTGTTTCTAATTCCTTGCTATTAAAATCTACAAATTATTTTTCATGAGTTTGTCTATAGTACAGTTATTAAATGTAAAATATCTCTGTCAAAGTTACTTGGATTTTTAGTTTTATCTCATAGAGATTGTAACCCTTTACACTCTTGTTTGTAATATACGAGATTAATAAGAATCTTATTTTCAGAAATCCAAATGACTAATGCCCAAAGCTGAAGACAAAATATTCTGAAGGACTTCCAGTTTGTAACTTCAGAAAATCATCAGGATTCAGGTCAGAACCTTTCCGCTGGACCTGCTGAGCAGAACAAGTTCACCACCAGGGCCTCTCTATCCCTTGCACTGCCATTTGATGGTAAAAGGACTGGAAGAGGTACTTGTGGGGTGTGGTCTTGCCAGGGATTGTCAAGCTGGGGCAAAGAGACAGGTACCTCAAGGGAATGAGTGGCAAAGTCTTGAGCACTGGAAGAGTCCATCAGCACTTAGGGGAGCTATTTGGAAATGAGTCTCATACTAGCCAGCTCTGTGCAGCTTCTACTTCCCCAGTGACCATAAGTGAGAACAGCAAAATAGACAATGACCCCGCCACCACTGGCATTCAAATAGAGTCATTTGTCTTTTTGTCCCTCCTCAACACCAGAAAGACTACACCAGGAGAAAGAGGAAAGGTACATGAGAGGACACCACACCTTCCCCATTCCATTCTTTGTACTACTAGAATTACCATTTCAGTCTGCTTTTTGGAGAGAGGAGAAGAGCTCCGAACCAATATGTGATTAAAGCTTTAATGTGAGCGGGACAAAACCTTACAAATATGAATAATTTTCTAGCAGCACAAGTAACTAATACAGTATGAACCTAGACTGTGATATCAGTAAGGGAGGCATCTATGCAGCAGAAAGTGGCACTCACAAGAGTTGATAATATTTTTTTGGCAAAATAGTTTCATAGCGTCCCTATGATATGGAATCTTTCTATTCAAACATTGAATATAGCCTCCCGTTATGTGTGTAGTTGTTACATTTTTCCTCATGTAAATATTGTACGTTTTAAAATGTTTACTCCTATTTCTTCCATTATACCTGGTAATAGAAAGGCTAGTGATTTTTACATTTTGTTTTATCCAGGCAACTGACTAAGTTTTTTGATAAGAGATTTTCACTTAGGCCTTTTGAGGTTTGCAAGTATACAATCACATCTTCAATAAATGAAGCATTTAACTTTTTCTGTTATTGCTTGCCTTGACTTGTACATCTAAAGCTGTAATATAGGGTGTTATTAAAAAGTTGGCCCTCCAAATTCATATTCACCCTGTAACAGAGGGAATGGCCTGAATAAAAGAATCAAAATTTTTTTTAGCTATAAAGCCAGAACCAGTACTCAGTTTATTAGTCTTTTTCTTCTATGTGCTGTCTCTTTAAACCCCCCTCACCCTTTTTGGTAACTAAAACCTGCATCCCTGCCCAAGGCCAGTAATCAGAGGGCAGGGGAGTGTTCTTTGTTTTCTTATACTATAGGAGATGGCTCAATGGAATTTTCCGGGTTGAGGTCAGGAGATTATTTTCACCTGAGATGGGATGGATCAGAACCCTCAAGTGCATTTAAACAGCAGTTGCCTGAAGCTGAAAACCCCCCCATTAAAAGCTCTGTATTTCTGCTTATCGACAGGAAAAATGGTACTTTACTATGGGAGTCTGCATTTTCCTTATTTGCCAGAAAATTAATAATCAACTTCCCTTTCCTCATCCTCACACCACTTGTCCTTGTTCTTCTGATGCAGCCTCAGGGACAAGTGCCGAGCTTTCGGTAACAACCTTTCTCCACTCTGCCCTCAGAAGCTGATCTATGGGGACAGTATCAGTGGTCTGGTCTCTATACTCCAGCATCTAGCTGGGTTTTGTCAATGGGAAATCCTGGCAAGAGAATGGAAGAAGGCAGGTAGGTCAGATATTTATCTTTTTAGTCTTTGTCCTATGCAGCAACCTTTTGCTGATTCCTTCAACCAAAAATCAATTTTCCTCGAGCAACACTTGCTAGATGACAGTCTCTGGTAGCTTCTTCCTCCCTTTATTACTTTATTATTTCTTCTGGTTTTCTCAGATCCTGCCCTTGCCTTATTAAATCCTCTCAAATAATCTTAATTTGATATGCCATCTGATTCTTGGTGAGACCTTGCTTAGTGGAGTTAATATTGTTCTCTGATGACTTTAATGGAAATGCTTCTTCAACTATTTTCCCAATTTTCAGAGGTTCTGTGGATCAAAGAGATAATCTTTGCATTATAAAGAGTTCAGTATGGATGAAACATAGATGAGGGAGTAGCAAGAAGACATGTTAGAAAATAGGTGCCTTGAATGCCATTTAAAAGTCTTTAGATATTATCCTAGCATTTGCTGAAAAGGCTAGGTCATGAGAGGCATAGTCATACTTTTAGAAACAATTTCTCTCACCTGTATAAAAAAATTGATCATTCTCATCACTCCATTCTCTTCTAGATAGCCTCACAGTTGCATCTCATTATAACATGAATTAAGTCTTAAAGCTTAACACTTAACTAGGATGCCTTCAATTACCTTCTACTTCATGTGCAGTGCTCCACCAAGCTGCTATCTTTGGACTAGTTCTTTCAAACACTCTTCCTGTTTTCATCAAGACAAACTGCCTATTTGGAACATCCTTCCTCCATCATCTGATGAAGCCCTGTCCAAAGATCTTTATCATAAAATGGTTTTTCTTCTATGAATATTTTATTTTTGATTTGCTCAAATACTATATAACATAGTACAAAAAGTCAGGGCAATGGAGTCAGACTGCCCTGATTATGAATGTGCTCTCAGACACTCATTAGCAGGTGATTAAAACTCCATGAATTTTCTTATTTATAAATTGGGATAAGCGGCTAAAAAAGGATTAAAAAAAAAAAAACAGAATATTATGTGCCTTTTACATAATAGCTATTATAATTTAATATTTAATAAGAATGTTTCAAAATAACTAAATTCCTTGAATATTCATACACAATACCCACATAAAAAAATTACACAGATAACCATGGCTATTATGGTTATCTAAATCAAAGACCATAAGAAAACAGCTCTGAAGTGACTAGAATTTTCCTCAACTTTGAAATTCTTTTTTTTACTTAGGGATGTTAGATTATTGAAAGCCCTCAAATGGCTACTAGGGAAAACTGTCCCCTTCTCTAGTATAAAAATAATCCTAAGAAATAAGTTTTCTTGATTAATAAAGTTAAAAAAAACTATTGTTGAAACAAGAAAAGCTCTCTCAGCAACACAGAAAATATACCCAGATTTTATATTTTGCTCTGTTGTGAAGGATTAAAGCCTCCTCCCTGCCTGGGTTTGTCGTTAAAACTTTTGTGGGTGGACTAATATGCATTACTATAATACATGGCATAGTGTAGCAATGGCTGGTTCCTACCCTGAAAAATGATGGTCCAATGACTGGTTTAACATATTTACAAATAAGAAAAGCCTTCCATCAAAACACTCACCAGAGGTGTCATTTTTCATCAGAGTTTCTAATCCCCAAGGTAATTTAAAGGCTTTAAATTGGGTGGTTATAGAATTTGAGATATTTAAATGCTAACAAATATAAAATTCTAATTAGCACAATGCAAATTTTGGTTTAGTGCCCCGAGTTTTAGAGAAAGATTATCAGGCCATTTTGGAACAAGTAATAGCTAAGATATATGCCTAAACCCTTTTAAAAAGGACTGTCTAAATGTATAGAATATAGGTTTTCCCTTTCCAAATTGCTTTTCTGTGATTTTCCACTTGGACATTATAACTGTGTTTCTGTGTGTTTTCTAAAGGGATATTAGGATTGCATTGGCAGCAGGGGAGGGGGAATTTAAAAATCGTGTTTATGTACTCAGCAGTGCTTGAACAGTTTTCTGAAACCTCCTGGGTGGAAACATTTACTAGACTCTCAAAATACATATTTTGTTTTCTAACGCAAAAATGTGAAATTTACCATTCAATCAGTTCAAACATAGCCTTGAAAATTGGCAGCTAAATGTGATACAACCCTAAAAAAGTAGCATTGGAAACATTAAAGTTTTTCTGATAATTATGGGTAGAAGCAACTGGTCAGTATGGGTTTATCATTATTGCTGTTAACAATCTTGCTATTAATAATTGTCACTTTAGAACTATGTTTGTGCTTTCATGGCCAAGTGTTTATACTACTTTCTAGCACCCATCTTAGTATTATGGTTAATTATGCAGATTTGTTTCCTCTTAGCTACATTCCACAATAACAAGAAGCCACTATTAATAATCCATACTTTAATTCATAAAATTCTATATCCTTTTGATATGCATTAAATGACCAATTAAATATTTGTTGATTAAACATGCAGACAGGCACAGTGGCTCACCCCTGTAATCCCAGTACTTTGGGAGACTCAGGTGGGAGGATTGCTTGAGGCCAGCAGTTCAAGATCAGCCTGGGCAAATTGCAAGATCCTGATCAATCAATTAATCATAAACAAATAAATAGTGCTCACTTTTCATAGTCTCTGTATGCCTTGATCTCACTTCCAAAATGACACTGTTCCCCCAAGGAAATGTTCAAATTTCAATTACCATGATATAGTAAATATTTGTCACTACATAAAGTGCAAACTTGACAGGCTAGTTCTTTAGTCCACTAATCACTATGTAATTTACTATGTAAATAACAGATGCCAATCATCAGTGGCCAATCACTTCTTTCAACGTGTGTCAGTGATTGGTCACTGTGTGCCTGTTCACATGCACACCTCAAAGTGTGCAGTTGTGTGGCTGCCACAGGTCCCAGTTATAAACTCACAAGGTATTTTACAAACATGCATAATCAAAAGAGGGAATTTTCCAGGAAAGATGAAAGTGCAGCAAAGAAAGGAAAAGTGGTAATGCTGGAGTGAAATTTGCATAGAATGCAAATGAGTTAAATTACTGACCCTGGGAATGTTGACACTGCTGCCCTTGGAGAGGATCTAACTAAGCCAAGGATCTTAGCCAAGGTGAGCTTATTGACATACATCAAGAGAAAGATCAAAGAAAAGCTTCACCTTAAAGCAACCCTCAGATATGTTATGACACGGAAAGCAGAAATGATAAAAAATGTTGGCAACAAATCCAAACTTAAAAAGCAGTATGACAATCCACTAAGGCACAGAAAAGATGTTCGCCCCTTATAATTATACCATGGGAAGAAAAACGCAAGCACTGTTCAAACTTCTATTAAGATTTTAAAAAGAGAATGGGCCCCACTTATACTCGCCATCAAATTGGTATTTAACACCATGGTGCTTAAATGGTGGTAGTGTTCACTAGGGAGTTGGGGGGTGGGGAATAGACCCACATCTGGGAGATGTGGCGAGCACTGTGAAGGGGAGGGGCATGCTTGAAATGTATTTGGGGATGGGTATTAGGGGTCTCAATAGGGGGGTAGGAAATTCTCTAAAACTGATTTATGTGAATAGCTGTACCACTTGGTAAATTTACTAATAACCATTTCATTGTACACTTAAAATGGAGTAAAGACATGATATGTAAATTACACTTCAATAAAGAAAAAGATTTTAAAAAGAAATAACACTTTAATTTTCAATGTTTTTAATGATTTAAG